>JAEBDU010013519.1:0-24786 GCA_016802625.1 Heliconius numata | reverse complement strand
AGTGCATTAGCTTGCGCTGATGATCCACCTAATCCACCAATACCACCTGCTAACGCATTAGCGAGTGCATTAGCTTGCGCTGATGATCCGCCTAAACCACCTAATCCACCCAAACCTCCTGCTAATGCGTTGGCTACTGCGTCAGCTTGTGCTGATGCTCCACCTAAACCACCTAGTCCACCCAAACCCCCTGCTAATGCGTTGGCTATTGCGTCAGCTTGTGCCGATGATCCGCCCGATCCAGGCCAACCGCCAACACCATTTGCTGCAGCGTTGGCTAGTGCGTTAGCTTGCGCTGATGATCCGCCCAATCCTAATATTCCAGGCCAGCCACCCAAACCAGTAGATCCTGCATTGGCTATTGCATCAGCTTGAGCAGATGTAATACCCCCATAAGTACTTGTAATTGCATTAGCTGATGCGTCGGCTTCGGCTGATGCTCCTCCTATGCCTGGCCAACCTCCTATACCTCCAATACCAGAGATATCTGCTGTGCTAATTGCTCCACTGATTGATAATGTAGTATCACTAGGTATACCTAGAGACAAACAGTAACATCGTTATTAATGAAATTTCCACTTGTTCAATTCATTTTATCAATAAAAATTATAATAGAAAAACCATTTTAAGAAATATTCCAATTCTATTGGTATTTTTGTTATTGTATTAATGAAGGAATTACTTACATCCAGGCACACGGCGAGATTCTTTGTAGACCAAGTTGTATTTTATGTTACATATGTGGATACGACAATTGTCACCAGGTAATCTGAAAGGCGATAACGGTGCTTGGGCCCTACATAGTGGATCTAAAAATACAAATTGAAATAATATAATATTATTTAAATGCTTTTTTAAGTATATAAATGTATAAAAAACCAGTTAAATCAGTTTAATCTATCAGTTCGCCTAGCCAACTTGGACTTACCTATGTAAAGGATAATTGGTACTGGATAGACCTTGGTTCCTGAAAAATTTAATTTTTCTTGAGTAAAATATATATTTGCATATTTTTGCTTATTTTTTTGTTTACTTTTACTTACGAGTTACAGGCACTGGTACAGGCACAAGTACGTCTCTGCCGGGTACAGGGATATAACGGTTGACTGCATAAGGTACTCGTATTGGTGGTGATGGCACTGGTATAGGCACAGGAACGTCCTTTTCTGGTCCTGGTACTGGCACCGGTATGGGTATCCTGATAGGGGGTGACGGAACTGGCACTGGAACTGGAATATTTTGAGTGGGACCTGGCACTGGCACTGGTATGGGTTGAGGAACCGGGACTTGAATGATTCTAGGCGGGGATGGTACTGGCACTGGTACTGGTACTGGTACGGGCTGAGGTACTCTGACTGGAACTGGCACCGGAGTAGGGACAGGAACGGGAACTGGTGGGCCTCTAATGTAGACTTTCTCAGGTGGTGAAGGTACAGGCACAGGTACGGGTACAGGAACACTTGGTCCTGGAACTGGAACGGGTACTGGTACCGGGTAGGGTTTTGGTGGACCAGGTACTACAATTGGTGGTGGACCTGTTAAGTAGGAAGTCAGATTTAAAATTCACAAAATATATATGCTCGTATACGGATGATTATTAAATAGGTTAAATAAAGTTTAAAGTGTTATTTCCTTGAAAAAAAAAATTTGCTACAGTTACAATATTACTTAAACATAAAAGAACTTACAGACTGGTTGAGGTGAAGGAGGTATTGGCCATGGTAGCGGGAGCGGACCTGAAAGAAAAAATGTAATAAGAAAAAATACAATGTTTTATATTATCTAGAAATAAATGTAAGGATAATAAAAGGGCACGCTTTTATACTGAAATTATCAACTATCGACTGTATGAAAAGAATAATATATATTTGACATCAGATTTTAAGCAAAGTACTTACCTGGTAGAGGATTCACTGCTGAAACAAATCAAAAAGATTGTAGATATGATTTTGTTTAATATTACTGCAAGAATTTTTTACTTAATGTGCTAAGCTTCTAACTAAGATCTTCCTAGATTCTCATATTATAGAATTAATAATTGTGTTTTTTTTAATAATTAATTACGTCATAAGAACCTGATTAACCAACACTAACAGTTGCGGATTTAAATGTCATTTAAATTTTTAATGCAATTGTTACCCCATTGTTACGAACAAAGTGCGGCCCAGGTGTCCAGCTCGCAATGTCAGAATGAGGAAGATGGTTAAAAGGAGGATCATACCAGACGAGCATTGAGAGCATGGGGCACATTTTGCGTACAATCCAAACACATTCTGGTAACACGCGCATACGAAACAGTCGAAACCAGACCGCAAGTAGTACATGTCACCTGGGGCTGAACATTGATCTTTACCTACAAAAAAATGGATAAATTTGAGAAACTTTATGGGTAAGGTTAGAGAAACTTTAAAATGGAAATGGACAGGGCATATGTTGATAGAAACAACTGAGAAATGTACCAAAACAATAACAGAGTGGTACCCCAGAATTGGGAAAAGAAATAAAGAGCGACAAATGAAACGTCGGGAGGATGATATTTAAAAAGTAGCTGGTACAGAATAGATGAGGATAACGAGAGATAGAGAGAAATGGAAGAGTTTAGAGGAGGCCTATGTCGGAAGACAAGTTGTTGACGAAAGCCGATCGTCTTTGTATAGAATTAATAAAGGAAAATCAAATATATAGATAGCAATAGGATAGTACAATAGTTAAATAAGAACATACCATATTGTAAAATGTTTACAGCAATAAAGTTTTATTTTATTTTATTTATTTATGGGTAAGGTAATTGATAAATTTGAGAAATTTTATGGGTGAAATTGGATGCTAGATTTCTGTGATCATCATTCTTAAATGTTTAAAAAATAAAATTAACGAAGCGTAGCTGATGGTGAATTTTATAGCCAATATTTACTATATTACAAGGAAAGAGACGTTTGAATTATAATATGAAACCTAGGAAGGTATAGAACCTTAAAATAAATTATTTAGTTTCTTTTATTTTATTGTTTTACTTATTTTTTAGGGTTCCATGCCTCTTAAAGGAAAAATTTACCCTTTCAGACCACTTTGTTGTCCGTCCGTCGGTCTCCCTGTTTGTCGGTCAGTCTGTATGTATGCAGGAACGCTGCGAGATATCGAGTTGAAACTCAAAAGATATACTCAGATCTACGGTCCCTTGATTTCCAAAAAAGAAATGTATTTCTACATTTACTTAAAAAAAGATATGGACGATTATATCGCAAAAAACGCACATTTCGACACTATAAAGGTAATGATAATTAATAGGGTACTTCCGGTTGTAATAGAATTATGAGATTTGACAGCTAGCATCTACATGTAGTACTAGTTCAGGAAAAAGTCTGAAAACTATACATTTGTAGTTAAATCCTAAAAATAATAGCCTCAATCCTAAAAAGGGGGGCAAAATATAAAGCCGCTTCAGTTCAGTTCAAGTGAGGTATCAAATGAAAGGACTCTGGCCAAGCTAAGTTTGAATTTCAAAAAAGCTCAAGACGTCCAATTTCTGTACGGAACCCTCGGTGGGTGAGCCCGAATCGCGCTTGTCCGGTTTTTTTATTTGTTTCTTATTTTTTAATATACATATATAGCTAAGAAATCCGTTTACATATATAAACTTACCAATAAATTTAAATATATATTTCAACAATTAAAAAAAATATACATGCCTTGAGGCACTATCACCGGCCCCAGAGTCAGCCCGCCCGTCGTAGCACTCGCCGATGCTTCAGCGTTCGCATATGCAGACCGGTCATCGTTATCTGATAAAACAAATTAAAAAAAAAATAAAATTAAGGCCGTTGTGACGCATTGGCACAAGCGTGTGATTGTAAACGGGATGGTTGTGGGTACGATTCCTAATCCGGGGAATGAATAATGATTTATTAATATTTTCAATACGTAATGCCTCGAAAATTCGGCGAAAAGAGAGTCTTAGCACTAAGGTTCCTGGGATTCCGGGAGATGGCATGAAGCTAAAAATATAAATATTCAAAGAACTCATACTTATAAGTGATTTATCTGTTAGTTCTTACTTACTGAAGAACTCTAATGTACTGGCATTTTTCCCGACTGCTAAGGAAGGGTTAGGTAATTAATCAAATTATTTTTGTCATTTGTCAAAAACTTTATAATTTTGAAAAGATATTTTTTTTTAAGTACCGCTACTATTCCTCAATAAGTACTCATTTTCCACATTTTATGGGGTAAGTGGGAAGAATCTGGAGAAACGAATTGACTGACCCTATGTTTTGCCTATACGAGTATAGCTCAAAGAAAAAATTCTACATGAAACTTTACATGCAATAGTACGGAAACAAGAAATTAATATTAAAAAAAATCGAAAATATCGCTTCTACCGTCAAAAAGAACTACCTTGATATGTAATGACTACAAAATTTTCAAATAATATCAACAATATTATTACTGAAATCTCTGAAGAAGTCTATATAAAACTTGGATTATTTATCCAAGTAAAAAAAAACATAATAATAATATTTTTAAAGCCAAATTTCTTACCGTCTGCCCACACCGTGCTGGCGACCACCGCTAAAAGCGTCAAACCAATCTTCCACGACCCCATGTTGCTTGAACCCAGGACCTCGTGAGCGGAAACTCACGAAAGATACCGTCAGCAGAAAAACGTGTGTATTTAAACTAAATATTCTTTACGCGTCGATAAGCATAGTCAATCGATTTACTATATTAAAATAATTTAATATATATGTAAATGAGCCGTAGCGAGATGTTTGTGATAGTAATATTTAATTAAAATTATAGATTTTTTTGTATTATTTTGTTATTTTTAAGGTAATATATTTTTTTTATAGAGATATTTTAAAAAAATGTAAATACACTTTCAATGGGTGCAATTGCACAGGGTTGTGGTAGGTTGAACTAGACCAATATTCATATATTACAAATTAAAAAAATATATTCGTATATATTTGAGAAATTTTTCTTTAAGTATACCTACCATATGAAAATTGGAAAAGTTACTATGCCATCGGGTTCCACAATTCAGTAACCTATTCCTAAATTAACGTTAGTTAAAAAGTATAGTAAAACAAAAAAATATAGGTTATCGTACTGATCCTACTAAAAGTGAAAGTTTGTGAGGATGGGTGTTTGTTCTACTTTCACGCAATAACTACTGAACGGATTTCAATGAAACTTTTAACATATAAGCTACAATTTATGTAAAGATTTTGTATAATTAGACTGTAATATAACTAAAAGATTAAGTAGGCGAAGCCGAAGGCGAAGTAGGCGAAAAAAGATTTCTTTTTGGTTTATTTACTTTTTGTTAGCAGTATGAGTAGGTCATTTGAGAAGTAAGAAACAGCATAGTTCAGTTTTTTCAAATTTTCTATGTAAAGAAAAACAGATTTTTTTATTGAAAGAGAAATGTTTTCCTATTTCTTAATACAGATAATATTGTAAATCTCGTCTGTGCTAAATATTTTTAGGATTTTAGAAATATTTATATTTAAGCCAATAAATAGTGGCTCGCAAGATTTCATACTCGCAAAATTTGAAAATTGGGGTTCAATGTTAACAAATATCCGTCTAACAACTACGATATACACCGATTTTTTAATGATAGTTATGTTTTTTTGAGGAATCAGTCTCTCCCCCTCTCTCCTCCTCTCTCTCTCTCTCTCGTCTCGACACTCATTAAATATATATCAGAAAAAACCATAGATGCTCAGCTTGCACGTATGCGGCAAGGAAAATGCGGCGGAAGGAAGGAAGGGTGACGTTGAATTTCGCCACTCAACACGCAATGCTTCCAATAATTCTGCGAAAAAGGAGGAACGGAAATGTCTCAATGGGAACGGAGTGTCTTAACACTGAGTTCCCCGGTTCCTTTGACCTTCCCTGCTATGTGAAATATTTAATGTCTTAGGAATAACGAAAATATTTAAGATTGCCTTTAATAAAATTTAAATTTCATTGTTTTTGAAGGATGTTATAAACATATCCATTTGTTATTTTTTTCACTTTTTAATTTTTTTTCCCAACTAAAAATAAAAAAAAATACACAAGTGGAAGTTCCTACTTATATTATACTCGTATATATAAAAATAGTAACGCGATTATAACCATGCCTAATATTATAACTCAATTAATCTACAAGTACGATTACTTATTGAAATTAAAATGTAAGGCTAGTTTTTAAAGTAAAGTGTACCGTTAGCAAAGAGATTGAAATAAAATAGCAAATTTTCCTAGTATTTATACATTTTATTATAGATGATGGTTTTGGGTTCAAATCCACTTAAGAGGATAGGTTTAAATATGTACTTAACTTTTGCAATATAGATTTTAGTGTCTGAAATTAATAGTGCTTCAAATACTACCATTTAAAATATAGAGCTCTAAGTATTCTAATAATTCTACGGCATTCTTTATTTAAAAAAAAATATTAAAAAGAGAGATCTTTCAATATCTCAAGATAAACTCTAAGATAAAACTTAAAGGGTAAATTTTGATATTTACATTCACAAAATAGTTTGTTGAAACTCAATCACTAATGGACTGACCCCTCTTTGACTTCACTTCAGTTAAGTTTGTTTGGAAAAGTACATTATAGCTTAGATGAGTCCAGGGCAAGTTATATGATATGCGTGTTTATATGTATATAATTTTTTTCACGTTGCATCCCGAACATAGCAAGGTAGGCAGAAAGAACAGATCTAGTGTAAAGAACTCCGTTCCCATTAATACACTTCCGTTCCCTATTTGTCGAGACTAAGCGCGGCGTTGAGTTCAGCTATCTGTTGGATAGCCTCCAGAATTCAGCGGAAAGTGGGGATCGGTGTGTCTTAACACTAGGTTCCCTCAGCCTACCCTGCTACCCAAGCCTACGCGTGAAGCTGATATAACAATACAATAAAATAGTAAGTAAATACGTATAAATATAAAAAAACATTCTCGTACAATGGACCCGTTCGGAAGTGGGTCGGGACCGGACGCGGCGCTAATGACTGTGCCTCACGTAGAGATGTTTGACCCCACAATAAAGTGTTAATTGTTGATAGAGTTGTACTATATTTATAGTATTTTGTTTTAGCTTCCCCGCTTTATCCCGCATAACCCACGTCTAGACAGGGCGAGATTTTAGGATACCCAGTTATCCACGCACCTCTTTCAATTTTATTTCATTTGGGCCTCAAAAAATTGCACTTAAAAATAAACATATCGTGACCCGACCTCAACGATTTCTAACGTAGCAGATTTGAATCCCGTTCTTATTTTTATACGTCTCTATATTTTCCTTTTATTAAGTTTTCGTTGGTCTTAATCTATATATATAAAAGGACTTGTCCTCACTGACTGAGGTAAGACGCACGCACAGCCGTAACCGCTGATGGTAGACACGTGAAATTTGGACAGATGTTTACTTTCGTAATCTGGACATCCACTAAGAAGGGATTTTGAAAAATTTTTACCCTAAAGGGGTGAAATAGGGGTTCAAAGTTTGTATGGAAAAATAATTAAATCGGCACCGATTTTTATAAAATTTGGAATTTAGATTTTTAAAAGTATTTAATTGAATACGTGTTTCATCGTTTTTTAGAATTCTCCCCCTAAGGGTGCAAATAAGGGGTTGAAAGTTTGTATAGAATTTTTTTTAAATCGGCACCAATTTTTATAAAATTTGAAATTCAGACTCTTAAAAGTATTTAATTGAACACATGTTTCATGGTTTTCTAGAATTCTTCCTCTAAGGATGCAAATAAGGGGTTGAAAGTTTGTATGGAAAAATCTTTAAAACGCCACCGATTTTTATAAAATTTGAAATTTAGACTCTTAAAAATATTTCATTGAACACATGTTTCGTGGTTTATTAGAATTCACCCCTAATTACGCAAGCGAAGCTGCGCGCGTCCGCTAGTTAAAATATATATAGATACTAGTGGACGGGACCCCGCTACGCCCGCTTGAACTATACGAATATTTTTTAAATATATTTATGAAATTATTTTCAGTTTTCAACAGAGAGATGCGTTAAGCAAGCTTATTTTGGATGACGTTTGCAACACCACCAAACCAAACCAAACAACACCAAATTTGCAAATCGTTGCTTAGCAACGGTCGCATAGCGGTTGTTATTAACATGGCGGAATAAATTGCATGTCAAATTAATAAGTATTAGAATATATTGATAGGTATATATCGAAAATATAACAAATATGAGAAAAGAAAGTATCCTATGTTCATCCCGAGACCCTCAAGTAGCTCTATATGTGTATTTTATCACAATTAAATTAGCGGTTTGGCCCTGATTGCGTAAAAGACAGACAGACAGACAGAGTTACTTTCGAATTTATAATATAGGTATGGATGGATAGCTATAGTATAGTTATCTAATTGTCATAATAATATTACGTGATCGCGAATCACGAGCGTGACATAAATTGTAATTAATTCCGCTCTGTCCCTCCAGACGGCCGTGATTGATTGAATGAAGTACCTACTGAGATGTCGACGGCCATATTACGTCATAACTTTTTACTTTTTCCTGTAAAAGAGATTGTTTTTTTTTTTGTAGTTTCACGCTGTATCCCGCTTATAGCAGGGTAAGCAAGGGGAACTTAGCATTTAGTAAAGGAGGTTACTTACTTCCCGCCGAATATTTCAAGGCATGAAAGGAATATTTCAATTGTCGCAATGTATACAAAATTTGGTGGAAAGTGGGGATCGGAAGTGTTTTAATGGGAACGGAGTGCTTGCCACTAGGTTTTGAGGTTCCCTCTGCCTACCCTGCTATGTGCGGATTACACCTTGAACCTAAAAAAAATCATTTCATTCCAGTAGTTTTTGGGTTAAAATGGAACAAACATCCAAACTAACAAATTTTCATATTAATAATATTAAAATTAATAGGAAGAGTAAATATACTATATATAAAGTAAGAATGGAAAATGGCTACGTGATATGAAGTCAGGCAAAGTTTGAAGTTTGAAGTTCGTGTTGCTGTCAGCTGATTTTATGTCTTCATTGAAACTAAAATAGTTTTAGTTTCTTTAATGCATTATATTTAGTAAAGTTATTAATGAAACATGTCAATTTTCTTGTTTTTAGATTAAAATATTGGATATTTAATGTTTGAAGTACCATTTTTTATGGTTAAGTCGAAGGAATCATATGTTAATAACCCAGACCTTTCTTGACGCATAGCTATCGAGATATCTAGGAAGAAATCCTCTTAGTGGGAATAGAACTTATAACCTTAGCGTTTGTAGGCAAACGCTGTATGCTGCGCCATAATGACCTTACCTATTTCTTCCTTCTGTTTACGCAACCCTTGAATCTTTAGACCAAGATTTAAGTGAACTTACTTTAGAAAGTGAACATTTAAAATATTCTTTCGAGTGGGAATCGAACCCATAACTGTGTTTACAGTCTTGTTTCCCTGCGCCCTACTACCTCAAATATCTAATATTCTTATAAATAATCTTAATTCTTCTCTCAGTTCACCCTCTGTCTGGAACAGATGTCGTTCTATATTAATATAAACGTCGACCGGGAAATACAAATTGACAGAGAAATGTTGCGATAGGAAATAATCCTTGAAACTGTGAAATATAATTATACCTTATAATAATACTAGCTATCGTAGTGTTTTGAGATAGTGTTCTGCACGAGATGATTGTAGGTTCGATACTCAATCGAAGGAATGATTAAATTTTATCTTCACGCTGTATCCCGCGTAGGGTTGACAGAGGAAACCTAATGTCAAGGCTTGCTGTTTAAATTTAGTTTATTTTAATTTTATTGAGCACATGCGACAGATTGTGGGTTCGATTCCCACTTGAGGAGATGAAATATTTATTTAAATTTATATTTCCATTTCGCTCTGGTGTCGAGACAAACCCCGGCGTTGAATTCCGCCACTCAGCACGCAAAACCTCCAGAATTCGACTTAAAGTGGGGAACGGAGTGTCTTAACACTAGGTTGTGTGTTATGTACGGGATAAAGCGTGAAGCTTAAAAATATTAAAAATATGAATCTACAATAATCAACCTTAAGTTAACTCAACAATAGCTATACTTCAGTCGTTATTATAAATACATTTTCCTATTTTACCTTACCATTTAAAGTTTCGCGTACATTTAAATAACTAAAACGTCAGTTGAAAATTGGAAACTTTTTAATAAATTTTAATTTTAACTCTTTTGTTACAGGTAATTTAATGCATTAATGAAGCAGTTCAAAATTTGATATACCATTTAAAATGAATTCTAATTAAGGTAAGTCACTACGAAAAATAAGTCTGTTTGTAAATATGTCTGCAGAGTTATACTAAATTATAATATAATATACTAGCGGCCGCCCGCGGCTTCGCCTGCGTGAACTACGTTACTATTAATTTCAGTCTCCATGAGTACCTACGTCCTATAAGTGACGTCCATGCAAAATTTGAGACTCCTGGCATTTGTAGTAACGATGTTTCATACAAACTTTCAACCCCAAAAACAACCCCTTAGAAGTCGAATATTGCAAATTCCCGTCTTAGCGAGCACCTACGTCCTATAAATAACTCCTATGCAAAATTTGAGATTCCTAGCACGTGTAGTTTCTGAGATTTCGTGATGAGTGAGTGACCTTTCGATTTTATATATATAGATAGATAGATAAATAAAAGATAAATAAAATTTTCTCGAGAGGGAATCGAACCCATAACACGTTGCCACGACAAATTGTATGCTTATATTATAAATGAAATATAAACTCAACTTTTATATTATTAGTTTTAAATAACTTTCATGAAATAAAATTGTCTAAGATTATTAAATTATACATAAATAATTCTGTTTCATACTAAAATTGTACTATTATCTAAATCTAGACACAACGACTGCAATACAAATGCATAAAGGAAATTGATAACAAAGCCTTAAAATAACTAGCAAAGTTAAATTTAAACTCGTCGGTTAGATTGCACCTGCAAGTGTATAACAAGATAAACACTTCCCCAGAGGACGCCTGGTTCTGGTAATTTGTAGCATAATATCTACAAGCTGTTTAGTTGTTAGTCAAATATGTGGTGGTACCTGTGATTGGGAGTCTGGGGATTTGGGTTAATTTTTCGTACTATTTTAGCAGAATATATTACTTAAATCAGTTTCACGCTGTATAACGCATACAGCAGAGTAGGCAAAAAGAACCTAGTGTTAATACACTCCGTTTATATGATATCTGAATATAGTGTAAAGCTAAAAATAATAATTTTATTGTAAAATTTCGAACAATAATAGTATTTATACATATTTTTATATAAATAAGTATTATATTAAACTAGCGGACGCGCGCAGCTTCGCTTGCGTATTTAGGAGTGAATTCTAATAACCCATGAAACATGTGTTCAATGAAATATTTTTAAGAGTCTAAATTTCAAATTTTATAAAAATCGGTGGCGATTTAAAGATTTTCCCATACAAACTTTCAACCCCTTATTTGCACCCTTAGGGGGTGAATTCTAGAAAACCTTGAAACATGTGTTTAATTATGTACGTTTGAGAGTCTGAATTTCAAATTTTATAAAAATTGGTGACGATTTAAAAAAAACCTATACAAACTTTCAACCCCTTATTTGCGCCCTTAGGTGGAGAATTCTAGAAAACGATGAAACACGTGTTCAATTAAATACTTTTAAAAATCTAAATTTCAAATTTTATAAAAATCGGTGCCGATTTAATTTTTTTTCCATACAAACTTTGAACCTCTATTTCATCCCTTTAGGGTTAAAATTTTTCAAAATCCCTTCTTAGTGGATGTCCAGATTACGAAAGTAAACATCTGTCCAAATTTAACGTTTCTACGCACAGCGGTTACGGCTGTGCGTGCGTCTTACCTCAGTCAGTGAGGACAAGTCCTTTTATATATATAGATTACTTATACTGTAATTTAGACATTACATTTTAGTCTTGGCTACTGTATGGCGAAGGTTCTTACTTCTGAGTCCAACTCCTCAGGCGAGGAGAACAGAGAATTTTATATATAGATTTAGAGACCTTTACTCTCTGAATATACAAAAAAATAACGTCACTCATACATTTAAAAAAAAAAAAATCATACCACAGATTGAAATACATACATCCTGGATAAAAACCGCAACACAGTTGCTCAAAGAGTCCTTATTGAATTCACTTTGCTATAAACTTGCTGTATTGAAAATCAACCTTATTTCTAGGGAAATATGAGCTATATTTCATTGTACGTAAGCCCTTATGTAATGTAGTAGCATTTTAAACTTTCTGCGGTTAGAATAGGTTCAGTTTTTGTAGTACATTAAATTGTATAGCCATCGTTAATATGAAGTGTGGAATAAAAATTATAAAAGTGGTATGGTGAAGTTCGCGTTGGTTTTCGTTGGTTGTGGGTTTGATTCTTTTGCAAAAAAAACATACAAAAATTTTACCATAGTGAAATTTGAACCTGTTCTTTCATGGAAGCCGTCCAAGCGCTATCAACTAAGCTATACGAAATTCAGCCAGTCGAAATTCTTATATGTTACAGTTTATTGTTACTAGCATCTATGTAGGGAGAGTTTTAAAATTCAATAATTTTAGAATTTTAGAATTTTTCTATGTTTTCTAAAAACGTATTACAATCTACGTCACTTCTAATAGTAAACATTAGGTACTAAGGTCACATAGCAATTCGTCGGCGGAAATGGAGAGAATTTCTACGTTGTAAGCGAGGGGCATGCGTTTTACTACCTTTAGAGCGTGTTTTAGTATTTTGGGCAATTTGTGTTATCGTTCAGGCCAGTTATGGCGCACTGGTTGTGGGTTCGATCCCCATTTGAGAAAATATAATAACAATATAAGCGCGGCGTTGAGTTCCGCCACCCCCCTATAAGTCTGCTTGCCCTGCTGTGTGCGGGATACATCGTGAAGCTGACATAATAATAAATCTAATACGATACTGGTCTTAATAAAGATATCTATTGAAGTTTTCCTATTGAAATATCAATTTGAGAATTCATATTAATTAAAATCTTTAAGGCAATTTAAAGATATTTTCAAAAAAATTATATCGTTACAAATATCCTCATATGGAAATATAACAGCCACTTTACATTGAGGCTGCTATAATGACTTAATGGGAAAAGTATGTTACCGAAACATTTTAGAACCGTAATGTCAGTAGGCGTACATACACTACGGTTGACGAGTTGTGGCCAACCTGAAGTTAGTTATAAATGGCTGCACAGACTTGATTTTAGGAATTTCTCTTACTTTTGATTAATTCCTTCCTGAATGCACAAAACGTAAAAGTTCAGAACGGCCAAGACTTGTGGACTGTACTATACTGGTGTTAAAAGTTTTTATTTACCTCTATAATACGTATGGGAAAGCATATTTTGTGTGTGCAGAGAAATTTTGACACATAACTTCCTTTTCCTCCTTCCGTTAGAGCAAATTGTGGTCGTGAAATATGAACTGCAATGCCAAAATTACTTCAAATAATTTAGAAAGGACCCAATGTTTTTACTTAGTTAAACTACGCCTGGCGTGTTAGGCGGAACTCAACGCCGGCGTTTGTCTTGTTACAAAAATAACTTGGTAACATTGGTTGACATTAATTTTAATGAATATTAATATAAAAAAAAAACTACCCGGCGTTGAGTTCTGCCACTTAAAACGCAATGCCTGTAGAATCCCTCTAGGTTCCCTCTGCCTACCCTGCTGTGTGCGGGATACAGCGTGAAGCTGTTATTTTCTAATTCATACATATTCACAATACTGGTACATTTGTGAGTCTTCCTTGATTACACGCAGGTCTCATCCGCAATCAAGCAGCCGGAAGTACGTTATTAGGCCATCCGCTGCCAACCGGAAGTGCCCGAATCCCATTCTCAGAACCCTTTTGTTTCCATAAGAATACACTAGATTGGGAAGTAATTTAGAATATATGCAATCTTGTTATTCGTTTTAAGTTAGTAGATTGTTTATTTTGGTTTGGAGGGTATTGGAACAGTTATTGGTTGGTACTGAAACATGCCAATACCAAGATTAGTTTATTATATTTTTTTAGAATTTATACATACTAATATTTGAACCCATTATTTTATGTAAAAAATAAGTTTATACGCTTTATCTCGTTTGCAACAGGCAGGAACCTAGTGCCAAGACACTTCGTTATTTACTTTCAGAGAGTTTACTTTGAGTGGCAGAACGTCGCGCTTCACCTTGCCAGAACGGGGAAATGTCGATAATACATATCTATCCCCCAAATGGGAATCAAACCCACACATAATCACCATTGCCCAACGAGATGTCTATAAAATAATATTGATAGCATGAAAATGAAAATGCAAAATATGAAATTCCTCTTTGAAACGTATTTGGATGAAGCTAAAATATCACGAGTGAACTATGGCTCAGTTATTCTTGCAGCGTGTTACACCATCTGTCGAAAATAAGTTGAGTTCGCTAGTTTTAATGTTTTGTTAACTTTGCTACGGAGTAAATCATCTATATTTGCATTTTGCAAGTGCTAGTAGAATTTAGCTGTTTGTAGCTCTGTTCCCCCTGACTTCCCTAGTAGGGATACAACGTGAAGTTAAGTTAAGGTAAGTTAAGTACCGATTTCCCGTTGCCTTTCTGTCGTATTGAGGATCGACAAACGGAGGGGTTTTAGTGGGTACGAATCCCACATCATTTAGTTTTTACCCCAAGAACTGGGTATCTTATTGAAGATTTCCCCTACCATATAAAAAAAAAAGGTAAGTTAAGTAGAATTTATATACATAAATAGATCGCTAGCTGGCTCGCTGGGCGCAGCATTAAGGGCTGTTGATGGTTTCTGCTCCGATAACATGCCCATGATCCTTGCAATGTCTTTCTGCATATGAATGACATGTTAGAGGACTCCAGCATAATTTGACATGCATGTTAGAGAACTCTAGCATATATATATCTATGCAGATGATAGGGTCGTGGATGCTGTGTACTCTAGCAGTGCAAGTCTTTCTCCAGAAACGACCAGTGCCGAATTAAACTTGAGTCTTGAGAATCAATTGTTCCTGAGATTAACGTATTTTACCAAACAAACTCATCAGCTTTATAAATATTAGTATACCATATAATAAAGCAAAATTAGATGATTTATAAGCATTTCTTAACTTTGATTACTATAATATATACCCACTTAGAAGATTGGTTCCGATAGACTGTATATTTGTCCCTGAAGAGACGAAATGGGGAGAGGGAGATTCATTACAAATTACAAAAGATTTGTATTCGTTTAGGCGACTACCCTTGTTTTTTAATGACTCAATATTTGGAAGTCGTCATAGCATTTTTGAAATAATAATAAAATGAAATAAGAGAAATTGACTGCAAATTAAATTGGGGGCCGTTCTGGCACAGGGGTGCAAACGTGCTACTGTAAATGCGATGGTTGAGGGTTCTATTATTATTATTTATTGGTTTTGTTATTCCTCTCTCTGGTAATAAGAGAAAAGGATGTTTTTGAAAAGGTGGAGATTTTTGCCTCGACACTAGAGTAAGAAATAAAAATAACAAATATTACATTTCTTCGAGTAGGAATCGAACACACAATCTGTTGCAATCACTTCTGCGCCACGAGTGGCTTCATAATTATGCATATGAGAAAAAAAAATTAAATACTTAGGTATATAATAGGAACACTATAAATTACTTTTGTTCTTTAAGTATTTAATATAAGTCTGAGAACATTACTCAGACGTCAGTAATACATGCGTATATAATGATGATAATTGAAATAGTATGAGTAGTAGAGTAGAGTGTGTAGAGTTCTCTTTATCGTTTCATATTTAGTTTTGTAAGTAAAATAGTATATTATTGTACGTTACTTATTTATATGTTTTTTATTTTTCTTCATATATTTCCAGATTTTTACAAGTGGACAGCGGAGTGTTTTAACTCTTCGTCCTCTGTCTGCCTAGCTGTAGGCGATATACAATGTAAAGCTAAAAAAATGCGTAATTATTGTCGCATTGCATAGAACTAAGAGAGATTGAACTCTGATAGAATTCATCCCTTTCCACGATACTACAATTTAATTTAATTATTATTAATAATATTTTCTTTACTGAAATTACCGATATCGAATTACAGAACCTTATCATTCAATCTGTCAATATCATAATTTTGACATTCAATAACGAAATATAACACCATACATTAATACAACGTTAAATTCCGCCACTCAACATCCATCCACCCTCAATTCAATCAGCAAATGGAAAATGGAGAGACGTAACACTATACCCCAGTCAAATGAATCAATAGAATCAGTTAAATCAATTAATATCGCCACCTGATTCTATGCAATACAGAATCTACCGCTATTAAAGGCACGTTCTGTACAATATTCTGCAAGAGCTCTTGACTAGGCTACTGACTTGTGCGGGTGATAAAGGCGTGTAGGGCAACTGCGGGTTTAGAAAAAATGGGAAATTTAAAAAAAACAATTAATTAATTTCTATGTTAGTGAGTTAACCGATTGACTGGTTAAATTAAATCAGTTTTATAGTGGTTAGTTAATTGAGGATATGCAATTGAGCTTAAAATATAATTAAGTGAGTAGTTTACTATGCTTGATTTAAAGTTAATGTGCGTATGTGTTTCTCACTACTTATTTAAAAACCTGAAAAAGTTTAATTGGTAACATACATAAAAAATATTTGGTATCATAGAAATGATCTGAGGATAGTGCCAGAATATGAATAGTAAAACTTTCAAAGATCATTTGTAAACCATTCGACTTTGGACTCATATAACTTATTTCTAACGCGCACTGTAGTTTTGTACTTTTGTGCATGATAAAAGAATTTTTTTTTATTTCTTTTTTTCATAATGGAAAGTGAAATTTTGTTACTACTATTTACCATGGATAACACAGCAACATTGAACACAATTTACTACTCTTGCTACGAGGCAAAGTGCGGCGTTAAATTCCGCAACTCAACACGCCATAGAAAGTGGGGAACGGAAATGTCTTATGAAATCTCGCCTACACAGCATGAATTTAAAAATATTTAATATTTAATTCATGTTTATTGGATTCCTGATGTACGTACAAAATGATATGCACCCTAACAAACCCATGGCGTCATATGTAGACGATTCGGCACTCAACTCGCAAAGTGTATCGATTCGGCGCACTAGTACAGTGGCCTGGTTACCCCCCTTTTATACAACTACGTATATACCAGCTTCGAACGCAACGCGAGGCTTTATTAGCTTCACTTTTGTATTGAGATTTCAATTTGAACTGAGTTTTCAACTGGTGGTGAAAAATTGTGAAGTTCGTTATGGATTGAGTGAGATTAGTTTTGGATGGGAAAGGTTTTGAGTTCAAATCTTTCTAATTTAAATTATTTTTATATATAACTGGGAATGAAATATTTAATATTTTCATTTCATCACTCCGGTAATGTGGTACAGCTCGGCGTTGAGTTCCGCCACTGAACACGCAATGCCTCGAGAATTCTATGGAAGGTGGGAAATGGAGGTAACGTTAAGGGGAATGGAGTGTCTTAACACTAGGCTCCTAGGTTCCCTCTGCTTGGTCTAATTTAACTTAGGTTGGTACATTATTATTAGTTTCGTTAGTAAAAAAAGTGTTTTCTGATCTGTTACTTAATTGCAAATTTACATTCATAGCAGGAAACCTAGTGTTAAGACACTCTATTCTTCATTAAGACACTTCCGTCCCCTATTTTCGCCGAATTCTTGAGGCATTGCGTGTTGAGCGACAGAACTCACGCCACGCTTTTCCTCGTTACTTGAGCGAGGAAACGTAAATAACATATTCCATCTGGAATCGAACCCACATCTGTCACAATTACTACCGTACCCTTGTGCACCTGCGAAGGTTCATCAAGTGCATTTTGATTAAAAATAACCTATTTACATTTTTACATACATTCTTAAACATAAATAACAATTTAATTTGTAATATTATACATTGCGGCCATTTATAAAGACGCCTACAATACTATTTAAATGGAAATATAACTTTTGTGACGAAACCATTAACCACTGTTAGATATAGATAGTGTTTGGTCTAAAGTAACATTCTATAATCTAGAAAAAAGTTAAGAAAACGCGTCAGTTAGTGGGTTCGATTCCCATTCGAGGGGATGAAATATTTTATATTTTCATTTTTTCATTTCCCAGCTCCAATAACAAGGCATAGTGCTTTTCCATCGTTAGCAAAGCGAGGAAATTGAAAGATTCTATATTTGCTTTCCTCGAGAGGGAATCGAACCCACAACCTTTCGCAAACATAATATTACATAATATTACAATACTATGAATACCCTACTATATTATAGTCAAATCATTCATGAATTTCCACTCGAGATGCGTGGGCGCGCGAACCGTACTTTTGTACCGTTAGGTTATTTAAATAGCTCTATTTGTTTTCGTTACTAAAATATCGTCTTTGTTTATTTAACCAATTATGTGTTAGACATATGTTAGATTTCACGCTTTAAGTGCAGGTTCGATTTCTGACCATTTATTTAAGTATCATATGATTTGTCTGAGCGTGACGTAAGCGTGCGCTTATAAACGCAATAGATTGTAGGTTCGATTCCCTCTCGAAGAAATAAAATATTTCATATTTTCATTTCTTCGAAAGGTAATGATGCAAAAGTACTTCGTTTAGTTCCGCCTCTCAGACACACAATATTCCGCGAAAAGTGGAGAATGGAAGTGTCGTAATGGGAACGAAATGTCAGTTTAGATATTCAGGTTCCCTCTGTGTACCCTGCTATAAATAAAAAAAATTGTATAACAAATTAAGTATCTAATAATAAATGGACTAGAAACTTTAATAAAAGCTCAAAAGACTAAAAGAAACTAAGATTATTCAAGACACAAATGCCTAATATTTTAAAAGAAATTGAAACTTTCGTTATAAAACTTTTATATTACAGGGTTTAACTTAATACCTATTCAAAAGAGTACTCTTTATTTGAAGTTTTGAATTATTTTGATAATATACATAACTATAATATTTTTTTATTCAATGTGTGTCATTAGGAAAACTTCGGAAAATCTACGGTTTCCAAGAGGTGCGGGTTCCAATTCAGTTTCGTAATTTATTGTTTATTTTTTTTAACAAATACATTAAATTCCTATACTGTAGTATTAAATAAAAAAAATAACACGCATGTCGCATGGTTGGTTGGCAATCCCCACTCGAGAGAAAAAAATATTATTTATTAAAATTTTCAATGCTTTGCTTTGGCACCAAGGCGTTCATTTTCGCCACATAATGCCTCGAAAAATTCGGTGGATATTGGGAAACGGAGTATCTTCACACTACATTCTCTCTGCCTGCCCTGCTTTACGCGGGATACTACGTGAAGCTGTATATATGTATGTATGTATGTACTGTACATATCACCACATAAACCAGTTTTCATCTCTTAATGACTTGATTAGGACATTATATTGATGTTACGAAGATGAACGTTAATTCATTAAGCAAGCTTAATCATGGTACGACGTGGGCGGTGTTACGTTATTTTATTTTATTATGGGAACCTTATATTTGGTCATCGTAACGTAATGGAATGCAGTTTCTAATTATAAATACGTTAGTTGTGGGTTCGGTTACCGCTTGGAGAATGGTTATACTTAAGTTATTTACATTTCCTTTTCCCCATGCGCACGCAATATCATCAGAAATTGGGCAGAAATTGTGAAACGGAGTGTCTTAACTCTAGGTTTTCTCTGCTTCCTCTGTCACAGGAAGAACTGTTACGTTGCTTACGAAATATAAACAAACCGAGAAAGTAACGTAAGTTCAACCAAGCCCAATAGCCAGGGTGTCAAGTGTCATCATTCTATCGCGTTTCCTCCCACACGTACTTTTATAGAAGCTGTGTTGAATTAGTTGTTAAAGTCAATTTCTTGAATGATTTTTGTATTTACTAAAAAAATATATATTTGTATATAAGAGAATCCGTCGTGACTAAGGGGCACAAGGGTGTGACTGTAAGGTGACAGGTTGTAGGTTCGATTCTCGAGGAAATGAAATTTAATATTTTCAATTATTCGCTCTCGTAACGAGACAATGAGGTTTACCACTTAATACGCAATGCCTCCAGAATTTAGTGAAAAATGAGGAGCGGAGTGTCTTAACACTAGGTTCCCTCTACCTGAAACCGAAAAGAAAATTATAAATATTTCTCATTTCCCTAGTCGAGATCTCCCGTATAATCGTTTAAGAGCTTCTATTATTGCCATTAAGAAAATAACTATTATCAATCTTAGAGGTTATTAAACGTAAAATTAATGACAATCATTAGAAGCTTACAAAAGAAATAACTAAAACAAAAGAAATAAAACTTTCCTTCATTGTAAGCCTCAATGACTTAATTTAAACTCCGCCCACGCTAACTTTTTATCCCGGATGTACCTATAAGATATAAGTAACTATTATAAGGGATAAAATATCATCAATATCAGTATAAGGATCCGCAAAGTTAACTTAGAGTTAAGACACTCTGTTCTCCTTATCCCGCTGAACTTTCTAGGCATTTCTCTCAAGGCAAAACTCAATTTCACGCTTTATTTTGATACTAGCGACCCCCTTGCGGCTTCGCCCGCTTTTAATACTGGATTATTCATATAATGTATGTTTGCAAAGCAATTAAGATAATGTGAAAATTAATTAAACTCTAATGCAACCCGCATTTTCTTTTGTCTGTAAGGAAAATTAAATAGAATGCATTGGCCGGGAATCGAACCCGGGCCGCCCGCGTGGCAGGCGAGCATTCTACCACTGAACCACCGATGACTGCTCATGACGCGCTTGTATAAGCAAAACGTCGCGGGGCGCGTTTCGCAGCAAGGATGTTTTGATATTGTAACAATTTCTAAAGTACTTATTAAAATGAAAAAACAGTAAAAGACAGTTTTGATCTACATTAAATAGCCAACGTAACTAATATACTTATTTATATGCTGAGAGTAAGGGATAAGTGAAACTTGAGTCGGCATAGCAGATGAGTCAACGGCGTGATGTGTCAACAATTAAATGCGTTTTTCTCTAAAACTATTCGCAATTTCGAAATAGTGTAAAAAGCAAATTTTATCTTCGTTTAACGTAGAAAATTAAGAAAGTATTTTAAAGGATAATGATTAATACCATTATGGAAAAATATCCCTCACAATAAAAAATATATTGAAATTACTATTTTTAGACAGAAATATGATCACTACACGTTATCCTTAAAAGATAAAAATATGCTGTCGCTGACTTTTTTGTAGATCTTATTAAGAGGAATAATACTCCAGTACATTATTTTCATGTATTACTTACCATTAAAGCAGCGCATGCGTGAAAGTGTCTCAACGGCTAGGATTTTAGACACATTTATCGTATTTATGTTAATTTACATAAGAATGTACAAATAATAAACTATATATAAACCTTCCCTGAGAAATACTCGACCTAATGGTGAAAACCGCATAAAAATCCGTTGGGTGGCTTAGAAGAAGAAGAGTTAGAAAGTTCAGACAGACACGAAAAGCGACTTTGTTTTATAAGATATAGGATTTACGAAATGATTCAACGATTTAACCAACATTGTAAAAAGTATAACATAATTTTTAACAACAATTATTTAAAACTGCGCTACGGATTCTTAACTTCGATAAGTGCTTAATTAACATTAAACGTTACATTGACTCGTGTCGGTTTGTTAATTGAATAAATACTAGCTGGTACTGGGTTCTAATTCAAATGTAGGTATAATTAATTTTGTATAGGGATGGATGATCTGGGTTAGATCACAAGGAAAATGCAATATATTTATTTATTTTAATTTTTTTTTATTTTAATTGGCGGAACACAACTCCTTGCTTTTTTTTATTAGATCGGAGATGAATAAAATATTTTATTTAGATATAAACATATCCTACAGTCTATTTATTTGAGCTTGAGACAAAATATAAACAAACAAAACAGAGTTTCTCAAACCTTTATTGATGTTTCACATTTGTAGGGGTACGAATTCTTCTTTCACGTTTAATCTACGCCTTAAAACACGTATTGGAGATTTTTTAGATTGAACTGAAATATCTAAAAGAACGATAATAATCACTAAATAAAATACCTTAAAATAGATGCGAAAAAAAATTCAAGGTTTCACATTAGTTCCAGATTAGAACAAAAAATAGTAATCAAGTGCCTAATGCCTATGATTGTCATCAGTATGTCCTTGATCTTTGTTAATAATGTATTCGTAAAATAGTCTCTATTTCAATGGTACTAAGGTAAATATTAGTATAATGGTATTCTTATGTCATGGTTTCAAAAAATCTTTAGTTGTCAAGGTGTTTCCTTATTTACTAATGTATCAGATGTACTTACACTAATGATGTATTAGTAACTTTTAGTTTTTATTAAAAAAAATATATGAAAATATATTGAGAAATTCTCTCTTTTCCGTCCAATTTTATAAGATTGAATGTTGATTGGTGGAACTTAACGCCGTGCTATGTTTTTACATATAAATAAAATGTTTATACAGTCGCCCACTCGAGGAAATAAATTATTTACATTAGCCCGTATGATAAAGTGTAAATCTGAATAAAAAATATATTTTTTTTTATTGGGAAAAACACAAAAAAAAACTTTTCTCGTGCAATTTTCATACCTTTCTCACAAATTTTTCTCATCGATTTTTAATTAAATAATACATACAAATACTTAAAACAATTCGTTTAGTTAAAATTTAAAAAAAATCTTAAGCGAGATCGCTGTTTTAATACATTGCAAATATATATAACAAGAGTAAGGAAATATAAATTTTATTCCTTTTCTATTAAGTACTAAAATAGCGCGCTATAATTATTTTCGTATGGGCGATTGTACGGCATTCCGTAATGTTCCGGGTTCAATACCCAGTTAAATGTAGACGGTAATACACGCGGTTTCGATACCCACTGTTATGACAATGTAAATAATTATTAATATTTTTTACGTATAATATTATACTTATTAATAATATTTAATAATGGTACGGATGGTATGGGGTGGGTTCGATTCCAACTCGACGAATAAAATATTTAATATTTCTTTTGCCTCGCTCTGGAAAAGAGGCAAAGGTCGTGGATGCGTCTTAATGGAGATGGATTGACTTAACATTAGGTTCCTAGGTTCCCTCAGCTAATCCTATTAAGTGCGGGATACAGCGTGAAGCCAAACACCATCCTTTAATAAAAACAATACAATGCGGGTATAATTTCTACAAAACTAATAACAGTAATTTAAAATGGCTTAACCGTAGTTTTAAAAACTTCAAGTTATAATTAATCACTATACAAAACTGTTATTATTTCATTGTTACTTAATATTTGAACGCCTAGTTATGTTTTTTTAACTTCTCACTGTATCCCGCAGGGTGTTTAGAGGGAACCTAGTGTCAAATCACTCCGTTTCGAATGCATCACCTAATTTTTTTTTTTATTTCATTTAGGACTTACTTTTTTACTTTAATTTTGCACATTATTCTCCATACTCTTTGCTTTTCGTAAGAACGAAGTGACAAGACGCTCCGTCACTTATTCCACTACGTCTTAAGGACTTCAATATAAAATATTTTTTAAGGTTCACGCTGTATACTATATACAGCAGGGTAGGCAAAGGGATCTTAGAGTGAGTGAACCCAGACACTCTGTTCCTCTCTTTCCACCCAATTCTTGAGATACCACGCGTATAGTGACAAAAGTCAACGACAAGCGAGGAAACGAAAATAATTATCTACCCTAAATGGGAATCGAACTTAAAACTCTGGTGTTTACAATTGTTTATAAATACATGTATAAGTATATAGGACGTTCAAAATGCGTGTGACCATAGAATGCGCGGGCGCATACGAGTGGGCGGCGGACCGTGGCGATTGAACTTCATAGAGCATTTCGATACTATGTCCATATATGGAAAGATTTAGTTAGAAACTTTAAATAAAAATAAGTAACTTAATGTACACACTATATTAAGTTACTTATTTTAATTAATTTCAAAAAGGAATGAAAAAGGTATAACTATAAAAAATCGTTAATTATTGAATGCTTGTTGATACTACAGTTAAAAGTACGCACGAAATATAAATAAATAGGTATATTCTATAAAATATAATTTAAATTCACTTCATGAACCGAGTGTTATGACACTCACTTCCCACTTTCAGAGCAATTTTGAGACATTGCACGTTGAGTGGCAGGATTTAATTTTGTTATCAAAGTGAAGAAATGAAAGTAAATTATTCACCGAGTGGAAATCAAACCCGCAACCTTCACTTTAGCAGTCGGGCGCACAGCGATATTATATTGCATAGCTCTTTTGGTATCCCACGGGAAAGATTTAAAGATTAGGATAAAACCTTACATCTTCTTTACACGGACTAAGTTTGTTTTGAAAAGTTATTAATATTTCTGAACTTTTTAAATACCATATTCAGTTTAAAATAATTAATAATTTAATTTTAACTTTTACGATAATAAAATTTGGGCATATTTAAATCGATCTAATAAATAGAGAAAACCCGATGCCTAAACTCTCTATTCTCCACTGTCATTCATACGTTTCATATAAAACATATTCCGCTATATAAATATTTTTCAATATTACATACTTATGACATCATTTCCAATAATATTTATATATACTTCACATAACGTTCCCACTATACTTAACATTTTTAACTTGAAAATTGATTGTTTTAAGTGTCG
>JAEBDU010013518.1:0-76738 GCA_016802625.1 Heliconius numata | reverse complement strand
AAAAAAAATCATATTAAAATTTCCATAACACTTAAACCCTGCTGGCTCAAGTCATTTGACCCAAAAAGGCAGCTTATTTCTACGTTAAAAGCTTTAAAAAGCTGTAATCGGGGCCGATACGGTAGAAGTGACACCGTCGAGTGGAATCATCGGTGTCAAGCACGCACTGACGCCCTCCAGAACACTCTCGTACGTGATTAAATCGCGAAATGTCAAAGTGCAAAGATCTTTGTATCGTTCTCTTGTCACTCAACGCTTCACTACGAGATATGTTCATTCATCAAAAAACCGCTCGGGGCTTGTGTGGTAGTGCGATTAAAACTAGGGCGGAAAGTGCGCACGCTTTGTCTTGTAATATGTACTAGAGAGTTGGCGGCTTCGCCCGCTCGAACTTATTGTTATAGTAAAAGCAGATTTTTACAAAACTTTTACCTAAATTGTGGCCTACGTGTTTATCGTATGTTAATATTATGTTAGTTAGTAATAATAACAACTATGTTAGTACTTGTGCCTTTATGATATTTTAAATTAATAAATTACAAAAAACATAATATTTAAGCCTACAAGATATTGGAATTGTTTTAATTTACAGTCCGCCATGTTGCTTCCACTTTTACACCAACAACAAATACTTGAAATAAACATACATAATAAATTGTAATAAATTAACTGGTCCATACTGTAATTCCATAAAAACATGCTAAGTTTAATGATAATAGAAAATCTGACCATATGCGATATATTCGTCTGCCAATCCATTCTAATCCTTAATACTATGAGATAAGATCTATATTGTGTCGAGAGGGGAAGTGTGAAACAGAAGCAAAGCGCGTGTCAATCTTTCGTTTTTCCGCCATATCCGCGGTCAGCCTTTTGTTATTCAAATGAAACCTGTCTCCGAACAGAGGGGAATAATTAAAGGATATTTCGTAAAATGGTGGTGTTAAAAATCTTTGGGTGCCCAAACCCTCGTAGCGTAATCCATGATTGGGTACTGGCTGGTGGTGGTGTGCGGTGGTTGTCCATTCAAATTCAACTTAGGAATTAAACTATTATTTTATTTAAGTATAATAACTTTGACATTTATATGAAATTGGGTTGCATTCCTAGCAATTTCAGAGTAGTTTTTTCTTTGCTATGGCTATTTTAGAGGTGGTGCGAGTGGGTAGCAGAACTTAACGCCGCACTTTTGTCTCACAAAATCCTATAGCGATTTCAAAATTCCGAAAACTCCACACACCTAACCAAACTAAGCTTCACAACCTAAAATAACTACTAAAAATGATTTACATCAAATAAACTTTATCACACCACCTAACGAACGCCTTTCCCATATAAATCGTTGATTTAGAGTCTTCTAAATTTTATCTGCACTAAAGAGTATAGAATCCTGCTGGTGATTTACTTCATCGTTACTCCTGGCTAATTCTTCCGCGTTGCGAACCTCGTATCACCATTCTTTCTATCTACCAGCAATCGAGTTTACGACGTCATTAGGTACTATCACAGTTGATATTGTAAACAAAATCCTTTGCAAATACACCAATATCAGCTTTAATATTACTGAAGTAAGATTTAGTAAAAGCCACCAAAGGTTCCAGCTTCATAGGGAAGTAAATGGAGGTTCCAGATAGTTAGTTAAGGCGTGTTTGGTTTATGCAATTTAGATAGATTCAGGCGTTCGGTTGAGACTTGAGAGGCGATTACGTTGTTTTGTGGCCGTCGTGTGAAATTCCCGATTAGACGCGTCGTTTAAACGCTGGTGTGAAATATTGTGCTAGATTATTAGGCATCTAGATATTTGCTATATAGCGTAGATTATGGTTGATATTTATTATATGGATAGCTGTAATTATTTCTTTTTAATAAAACTTTTGTATTAAAAAAAATCTGCATTGATTTAAAATTTAGCTTAGTAAAACTTATGGGAATCCTAATCCAAGAACAAATTATAACCCAATTTTTACCGTATAATATAAATTTATATTAAAAATTCATATATAAAGTGTAAATTATCACCAAAGTTGAATATTACCAAACCATACTATAAACCGAGGGCAATTGTAACAATACAATAAAACATTAGAATCAGATAGCGGCGGTTCACGGTGAACTCGGACTATCTCTGACACCGTGACATCGACACTGACACTGCTGACACCGCTGACACTTTGACCCACTTGCGAACATATTGTTCCTCCAGGACAGTTGTTTTCTGATCTAATATTGTCTGAGAATTGGAGTATGAATCCCATATAGAGGAATTGTGTTTAAATTAATTGTGAAACGATGTTTGATTTGCCATTTTGGGTAAATTTTGGATTTTTTAGCAATTTTTTAACATTTGGGTATTTTTAATGTTCAAATATTCGACGATGTGAGCGGAAAGTGAAAACATATTCATAAGAACTCTCTGCCAATACTATAAAATAATGTATTTTTGAAAAAAAAATTATTAATTTACTAAATTTATTAGACTAGACAAAAAAACGTTTTAGATAAATTATAATTATATAGAACAAAAAGTTTTCCACACAAAATCAACAAAGACAAACCATTTTCACTCACTCCATACATACAAACATACATACAGAAACACATATAAATAATGAAATAATTAACATCGCCAGTAGCGAAAGTAGTATCGTAAACCGCCACCCGCCGCGTTGTTTATGTCGCACGATGCCGAGATAGGGAACCCGCATTGTACACTCTTTGGAGCTTTCGCGCTTTCGTGTAATACTTGGTTGGTCTTAGATCTGTTCTAATGGAAGTTAAATATATTTTAAAAAAAAGCTTAAGTTCATATAGTTTTTACATCTAAAAGGTACTTTAGGTTTTTTTTTTTCACTTTTTACTGAATCCCGCATGTAGCAATAAAGGCAGTGAGACCCTAGTATTAAAACACTCCGCTTCTCACTTTTCGCCGAATGCGGAAGGCAACACGTATTGTATGACAGCACTGAACACCTCACTTTCCCTCGACATCGGAGCGAAGAAGTGAAAATATTAAATATTTAATTTTTTCGAGTACGAATCGAACCCATAACCTGTCGCGTTCACTGTCAACCACTAATGCCCCTGCGTCATGACTATCGTCGAGATAGAGAAATATTTATAATTGGGAACAAAAATATATTTAAAAAAAAAATAATTAACCGATAAATTCGTTTAAGAATACATTTAAACATAATCTACCATATCAACAAACGATCTTCTTTATCAATTCTACTTAGTTCAAATCCTTACAACTTTCACACCATTCTACCCGTGGCTTCGTAACAACGTATTTATGGTGCCTGTAATACAAAGGCAGCGAGTTGCATTACGAACTGAAAGCGTAAGTTGTCAGCCATGTACTGCCTTACGCGAAGATTTGTGCCCTTTCTCCTTTATGCTTACCTATTGCCCTAATGTTTCTGTATTGTGATTGATTTTGTGAAATTCAGTTTTTTTGATAACTAATCAATTTTTTAAAAAAAAATGTATGTAAACAGCGAATAGACAGATAAGCTCCAATTTTATTTAAAATTATTATACTGATTAAGGCAATATACCCAATGCTTTTCACTTTCTTAGTAGTGTAATTTTTTTTTACAATTAGGTTGTGTACTTTATCCATAAAAATTGTATACGAATGCTTGATTTTTTTTCTATTTTTGTACATTGTAATTTTTTGTGGTTTTAATTTAACAATAATTTTAAAATCTTATTATAAGATAACAAAGCATTTGTTATAAACTCGCAAATAGAATTCCGTACAAAGGCACGTGTCGCATTCTGCCGAGACCCGCGGGCAGTTCAAAAAACTTTTATAATATAACAAAACCTATTTACAAACACTCGCCTCGCCCGCCCACTCTAAAGGTGTTTATTTAAAAATTTCGCTCCACAATACAAATGTCACATTTTTTCACTTTTCGCGCCATTTAATGCTATTTCGTGCCATTAGAATTAAATTCTTTGATGTGTTAACGTTCTTACAACGTTGAACCTTATGCTTTTGACATAACTCGTCTATTTCTAAAGCTGTCAAAGTGACGTTTTTGATAAACTTTTTTTTTTTATTATCTTTTTTTTGGGACACGTGTTTATGGTGTCCAATTTGTGTCTATTGATACATTGTTGGTATTTTCAGAATTTATCACTTTTCAATGGTGTCACCGTTATTTGTAGTTTAGTGTTTGAATTATTTTTGTAGCTAAAGTATAATATACATTTATAGAAATAAATTGAATTTTAGATTTATTCTATCTTAGTATTTAGTGTACATTCAAATTAAATCAGGTTTATTTACCATATTGCATTAGTTAGCTATTTTATTACTACAATAGAATAATTTTAATAGAATCTGAGCAAAACGGAAAGCTATTATTCCATTAGCTTTCCTTTTCCCGAGATCCTGTAAGGTAGAATCGAGGCTTAAAGAAGCAGGACTAATAAAACAGAGTTTGCCTCACAATATTATATAAATAAACACCTCAGATCGCGATAGTAGAGGGTGATAGGCATCACGGCAAACACCGGGCCATTGTGGTTGCTAAATTTGTTTCGCTATTCCGATCTCCTTACCAGATAATTACGATTGTGAAGACGCTTTTGTTGGATATGTAATGCTCCCGGGATGCTGGGTATCTTATCGCTTAAGACTTTGCTGAAATGTTAGGAACCATCGGTTTACTTGTTCATCGACTATTGAATTATTACAATATAATTTAACCCTTCATTTACTTACACTCAACACTCAGAATTCGGCGGAAAATGTGAAACGGAGTGTCTTAACACTAAGTTCCCTCTGCCTAGCCTGCTGTGTGCGGAATACAGCGTGAAGTTGATTTAATTTTTATAATAAAAAAAATCTAGCTTTAAGGAACATTCACTATAAAATCATGTCATATCTTATACTACTATTGTGTCACCAGTTATATAATAATATTCACTGGAAAAAGGTTCCTTTATGTCCTTCCCTTTATACCTTAATGCTTTCTTAGATGAGCCCAGCAAACATCTGCCGCACGCCTACATTACGTTGTTCGCGATTTGTTATCTACGGACCTTTATTCAATCTGGCATTTGTTATCTGTGATCGTAACGAATCCGTTGGTATCACCTTAACGGAATACGTATGTTAAAAAGTAGTTGACGCTATCGTTGCACAGTTGAGGGTTGAAGGATCTGTCACAGATGGGTCAGTGTTCGATCTCAGCTAGGATATTATATATTTATGTTTAAACTTTACTTGTTAAGTATAGAAGTCAGGTCACTTCAAGGTCTCAAAAAATTATGATATTTGTAGAACGGATTCTTAGTAAGTGCGCTCTAGCTTCCCCTACAAAAAAGTTATAAATGAAAAAAAGGGTTGAAAAAATATTTTTAAGTTAAGTCTAACTTAATAACTTTAGTTTGAGTTGACAAGCACACGCTTCAATCCCCAATATTCATATTTCTCATAGATAATCTTTAAAATTAGACGCAATAAATTGAAATCGAAACCCTTTTATCAAAACATAAAAAGCACTATTAACACCCGCATATAGCATTTAATAAGCGACAATTATTTTATTTTCCATAAAAGATAAATATAGCGGGAACCAATGCGGGCGAGCGACGATCACCCTTTACTCGGGCTTAATAGTCCGTAATGAAATACGTCATGCGTCAACAATTCAGAATAATCGATTTTATTGGATTTGATTGGAATAATTAATATATTAGACGATTTTTGATAGCATCTAAACTACATTCAATGATTATTACTATAAATTGTAAGACTATCTTTGCCAATGTTACTATTCTATGCACACAACAGGGTAGGCAGAGGGAACCTAGTGCTTGGACTCTCCGTTTCTTATGCTAGAGGCATTTAGTATTGAGTGGCGAAACTTAACGCCGCACTTTACCTCGACACCAGAATAAAGAAGTTAAAATATGAAATATTTTATTTCCTCGAGCCAAACGGACTCTGGGAATTTCATTTTCAGATATTCCGTTTCCATCAAGACATTTCAGTTCCCCATTCTTCCAATTACACAATACGTTTAAACATTACAAACAAACATACAATATTATCATAATTTACACAACACAAAAATCCATTACAAAAACACATAAACAAAATAAGTATATACAAAAAAACATAAATACCTACATAACATATAATATTATTTATTTGTGTAATTAGAAATAATAAAATGGTTTATGGCCGCGTCACAGTGGCGCCCGCGCCGTCGCCGTCCATTATTACCAGATGGAACATTGATTTAGCAGGTCAAATCTGTTAACATCAACATCAATACTATTTGAGCTGATGTCTCTCCATTCATCCACTTGGTACCCTTAATTATTTTAGGGGAATCGGTTGTTTGGAGTCATGGTTACTTGGAAGTCTGTAGGAACCAAATTGTAGTAGCCGAATTTTAAGATTTAATGATTTTTTTCTTATTACAATTGGCAGAATTTAGCAGTAACTGGGCAACGGAGTGTCATAACACTAGGTTCCCTCTGCTCCCCCTGCCGTGTGCGGGATACAGCTTGAAGCTGATTTTGTTTAGATGAAGTGGGATGAGTTTTGCATCCTATAATTAGGAATCTAAAAAAAGAACTAAGATGCTTAATTACAATTTTATAACTATAATTTTCTAAACCCGTATAGAACCAATTAAAAAAATATAACTAATTAAAAAAATATGTAATTTTCATGCAAACAAGGATTTTTGTAATCTGCCATATAATTAATAATAATTAAAACGTAACAGGTGTACCCTGTAAAGAACCTAAGCTGTAATTTTTTACATAATTTTCATGATAGATAATACTTAGCTTAAACAAACAAAAACCAAATAGGTCAATGTGACTGTCAGCACGACATGTTGGGTGTTCGATTCCCACTCGAGGAAATTAAATAATTAATATTTTCATTTCATCGCTCGAGAAACGCTTCGCTGGTGGAGAACGGAAGTGTCTTAACAGTAGGTTCCCTCTTCCTACCTTACCGTGAACGGGATATAGCGTGAACCTAAAAAAAACAAACGAGTAATAAACAATTATACCGATTCATTAAGCCCATCTTACTCTTCGGCCATTCAGACCGGGGTCGTATCAATTAAAGTATATTACATTGTTACAAGCCAGTGCAGGGTTAATTACTATTGGGCGATCTCAACGTGATCTTGGACCAAAGATCAGCGAGGATATTTGTTGAACACCTTTCCATTTCAGCAGTTCATACGTTATATACTTTATACGTTTGTTGATTACGAATAATTAGGCTTTCGTTTTTATTTTTATTTTTTTGTGTGAAAATTCATTTTGTATTTTATTTATATTAATTAATTTTGTTTAAAATTAACTGTGTATTTTTGTTTAAAATTAACCCGTATATATAAACCGCTCTCAAATTTGAGATCAATCCTAATATGCTGTTTTCATTCATAAATTATATATTTATGAAGGAAAATCGTATCTCAAGATAGATAGCTCAGAGCTACTTAGAAATACGGGCCTAAGTGGGCAAATGCTGCAAAGAAAATCGTCAATTCAACTTATGAAAAACCAGTTGCCAGTTTCATTTTAATTCACGATCTAATTTTTAAATTTATGCTTACAAACTGTATTTTTTAATATTATAATATGAGTCTAGATTAATACAATATTTTGTTTAAGCTTTGACTGAATTATCCATTGTCCTAATCAAATCGCTATACTCGTACTAGCAGTTAAACGGATATCTGGGGCAATGTACCATGATTTATAGTACCGGTAAAAAAATAAAGAAAATAAAAACACAAAAACGGAAAAAATTAAGAAAAAAAAAGCAGTATTCTATACTAAATTCATACTTAACAGTCCAAGTCCCATTCAAAGTTTATCAATTACACCCATCATCACCAACCAACAAACAGCTGCTACAATTAGTGCAAGTGACCACAATTGTGGTTGCGTCACCGCGGAGGCGTGGACCACGAATTACGTTTGATAGATGAGTCCTGAACTGGGTCGGGCTGTAACTAGATATTGTGTTTTAGGGATGAAGAAATTTCATAGACATTTCTGGTGAAACTTCATATTGAGAGGAAATTGGAGGATGGAGTGTCTTAACAACAGATTCTCTCTACATACTCTGCTATGCACAATTATATATAGATGAAATGAGATAGAAGCGTAATGCCAACAAGAATCGTGGCTTATAAAAATTAGGTTTTTTATCATATTTACATATATTTAGTGAGGAATGAGAAGAACCTGAAATCCATAAACATGGCGCTGGTACAATTTCTTGTCTCACGTTTCTCAATCAATTTCTCTCACAAGTTTCTTACATTATACCATACGATGCATATTTTCATCATTTTTATAATTTCAATAGCTTTTATAACAGCTGAACTGTTTCCTCAACTTTCGGTACTCTCCATATGTAAAGGCATGCTTGGGACCAACTCATTTATAACAATTATAAAGCTAAAAACTTATAAGATCTTTCCAGCTGGTGCCTACATATAACGACATAGTTTTTTCCACCATAATTGCTATCCCCCCTACAATTGGGTTAATTTTTAATTACACCTCGCGCGCTGTCAGTTAGAATATTTTTAATTGGTCTTTTTATTACGGTGACACGTCTTGTAAACGCTCAATTGAATATTGCTTGTACTATTGAAGCTATTATCATAAGTGGGCCAAGAACGTTATGGTAATTTGAGATGAATTTTTACCAACTTTAAATGTATGATGATGTGTGTTTCGTTTTTTTTTGTATATAGAAATAACTGTAGCTTTAAAATTTGTGCTAATTTAGAACGTGTCTGTAAGTGTAATAGTGTATTTATTCATTCTTTGAACTGTTTTTTCGTGTATCTTTATTTAATTAAGTTTAAGTAAGACTCATTGTAAAAATGTTGAGTTTCAAAACTTAACGGAAAGTACGGAACAAAAAACCTTAACACTAAGACCTAATCTTGAGATGCCGTTTCATTCATAAATATGTTAATTATGTATGAATATGTCATCTCAAGATCGATCTCATTTTCGTCCTTCCATAAACAGAGTACAATGTGAACCTGAAAAAAAAAGAAAAACAAAGATCCATACATACACCCATCAGTATACATCTGAAGATCGTTACATAATCCTTCCGGTATCAACCCCCAAAATAAAAACGTATCAACATAATAGCCCGTGAACGGCCGCAGACCGTCTTAATGCGATTACGACCCCCAGTACAGTACCACCGTACATTAATATTTTTTATTGTTATTTCTGTGGAGAAATGACGCGGTAAACAAAACGGTGATTATGTTACCAGATGGTCTCTAGGAAATTACTGGGATAGTCATAGTAACGCAATTTGTAGACAGACACCCCTAGTGTTGTTTGTTGTGTGTTGTATGAGAGAGGTCGTCAGTTCGATTCTAGGAAAGTGTTATTAAATGATTATTCTTCGATTGTTTTTCTAGTTAAGAGACTTTGCTTGGTAGTGGAGTCTAATGAAAGATTGGTGAAAATTTATGAACGGAACGTCTTAACACTAGGTTCCCTGTACATACTCTGATGTGTACGATATACAGCGTGAAGCTAAAAAAAATATCATTAAATCTTTTAGTCTTAAACAACCATTTTACATCTTATTTTACTATACCTATTAAAAAACAAACAAAAGTATGACGAAACACCCGTCAGTTAGACCAAATATGTTATTAGGACAATTATTTACCACTAACCCGCTAATTGGTCATCAACCACAATGAGCCATTCCGAATGGGCCATTCTTACCATTTATTACTTAACATAACACCTTATTATTTTTACAACGTTAGCGTTTTGAAATCTATAAACATGTTTAATGTACTGAAATAGATTTTTTTATCTGTCTACGTTTTGTTTGTCCCATTTGTTTCTTCAAATTCGTTTGTTTCTGGTACTTCGATGTCTTTATAAGAGATTTAAATTTATTTTTGTTATAAGTTTTATTTGGTAAACGATGTTTCTCGCAAATACAAAGGTTATGCAGAGGGAACCCTAGTGCTCCCATTAAGACAGATTCGTTCCCCATTCTCTGCCAAATCTGGAGGCATTGCGAGTTGAGTGGTGAAATTCAACGTCGCGCTTTGCCACAAATATTAAAAATTTCATTGTCTTGTGTGGGAATCGAACCCATAGTGGCACGCTTTTGCTCCTGCGCCATGACTTGCCTCAACTGTTGTAGGCATAGGTTACTTTTGAACTATAAGTGGTGTAAACACTTTATTAACGTTCCAATTTCTCTGTTGCAGATGCCTGTGGGCTATCAGACGTATCACACATAGAGAGCCTACAAGAGAAATCCCAATGCGCCCTCGAGGAGTACTGCCGGAGTCAATACCCAAACCAGCCGACGAGATTCGGCAAGCTCCTCCTACGACTACCATCCTTACGAACTGTGAGCTCACAAGTTATAGAACAGTTGTTTTTCGTCAGATTAGTGGGTAAAACTCCAATCGAGACATTGATTAGAGACATGCTTCTGTCCGGGAGCTCCTTCTCGTGGCCATACATGGCGACCATGTGACATACAATGTGGAGACAGCTCGCGGCCGCCTGATCCACGCCTTACGGCTTCCCGCCGTACTTGCCCAGTCAGTTTGACTTTCAAAGATATCAGAGAGAGGCGCCCGAAGATGCTGTAACGTCTTCCAGTGAGTTCCAAGAGACGGAGCCGACTGCCTCCGAAGAATACTACGGATCGCGAAACAGACAAAGCGAAAGAGTCGATCCATGTCCAACTTTCGATCCAGTTTCGGCGTTCTACCCGCCCAAAACTAACGAGCACGACTTCGAAGCGAATTGCGATCAGAAAAACGCTCAAAAAACGTCAATGATGATCGACAACCTCCTCAACATTAGAAGCGAGTCTTGCTCCCAGGCGGATTTGAAATGAACTCTAGGGTATTTTGGGGTCAGTAGAGACATAGTTCAAGTTATTTTGTTCCTCTGTAATATACTTAGACTAGATATATTTAATATTGTAAATAAAATGTTTTTATTATATTGTAAAATATATATTTAATGTGATAAGGTACAAGAGGCATGTTTTCTACGATGTTCAATGATGAATGCTCTTTAGACAATATTACCTTCTATGGAATTGATTTTACTGTGGACTTGTTTTTTCTTTAAAGAGTAAGTTATAAGAGATGGAGAGTGAGATTGAGATATCTTTGGTTAAACGAATGCAATATATATTATGGAATGTGCAATTTATATAATATAATATACTTACTTACATAAGACAATTGAAACGTGGTTCTCTAAATTACTAAAAGTCTTTTAAAAAAATTGTAATATCTCTTTTTTTTTCTTATTTTTGTTTCTTATTTTAATAATTCAAGTTAATCATCTTATTTGGATAACTTTTACTTTCAACCTGTCACAATGTACAAATGTATAATTCCAAGAAAGCATTTATCGTTTTGAAGGTTTGTAAGCAATAATAATGTTAATTTGTGTGTAAATTTTTATATGGTTTATATAGATTTTTTTTCTACTGTCGTTTGAAAGAGAATTCTAATTCTTACATAAAATACTCGCAATAGGAGTCAATTTCTAATCGATATTAGTTTTAGCACATTATTTTTCTATATTTGATTTTGTTGTTTTTTCTACTGCACTATTGTTTTTGAAATACGAAATTTGAATCTCCTATATGCATAATTTATTTGATAATAAAAGAAAGATTTCGATGATTGTTTTAACTCAAATTTAAAAAAAACGATATATTTTCTACTTTTTCACTGTTGTGAAACTCCTGCCAAATCTGTACGTGTAAAAGAGAAGCAATGTATTTATTCGCAATAATTGTACAGAGGGTGTAAGTATAGAGTCGGTGTGTTTGACGCTGTATGAAACGTAATTGACAAATAAACAAAAATGTCTTTATGAATTATTTAGTTTTATTTCCTTTTTATTAAGTAGTAATATATTTTGAATTAAATTAATTTAATTTTTATTATGAGAATTATCATATGAGTTATGAATTTGACATGGATTACGTTTCTTCGCTCTGATTACAAGACAAGGTGCGGCGTTGACTTCCGCCCCAATCAACACACAAAATCTCGAAAATTTGGTGAAAAATAAACGAAAGAGAATTTCTTAATATTAGATTCTATGAAATTATTGATATCTTAATGTTAAAGATTTTAAAAAATCCTCATTAAAATTTTGAAAAATCCTTCAATATGTACCAAAACACTAAAACTGGCAAACGAATTAAATCAACAAAATTCTCCAAATCAAAATCAAAATGTTGTTTTTTTTTAGGCTACAAGCCTTTTCAAATCAAATCAATCAAATTAATTAGAAATATCAATAGTGTCTCCCTAATGGTGAGGCACTAGGATTTTCTCACCAACCACAGGATATACAGGTGGTGTAAAAATCTCACTAATATACTTAATTTAAGTTAACTTTGACCACCGCCGGTTCCCACGTGTGTCCCGTTCATACATTTGTATGTGGGCGCAAATCACGGATCGCGTGCGCACCTGTTGGGTTTACTGAATTCCCATGCATTGGTTCACGCAGTGACTTTTTTTTGTTTATATTAATAGGACAAAGTTTTTAAAAAATGCATATTTGATTATTTTAGATAAATAAGAAAAATAGTAATAGGTATCTCATAAGAGAAAGAAATATTAAATACGGTTTTTTTTAAGTGTTATTTAAAAATTAAGGTAAGAAACATAAACTTTTAACGTAGCAGATCTCGAACCCGCACCTCTTGAAAACCGTCAGCCGATGCCAACTCGTTCTTATCGAGTTATATCGACATTCTTACATAGTTTTATTCATTTCAATTTACATAAATTTTAATACATTTTCTATAAAAATTGCTTGTTTTTATTGCAATTTGTTATTGAAATATTAAATGATAATAAATAGGCTACGAATAACGATTCGAACCTGTAACCATCGCGTGTAATAAACAATTCAAGGGTTCCCAATCACGTAAGACGGCATCATTGTTTAAACTTTTTTTATCTATCCCATGCTGATAAGACTATTTATATCAAGTTTAACGAGAACAAATTATAACAATAATTATTTAATTGCTTTGATTTCTTCAAAGATATTGATGTTAATATAGTTTCTGTGGAGATAATCGATTTTTTTTAATTAATTACGATGAAATTATACGTCTGGTGAAGGTTTGATAAGTAAGGAAATAAAATTATGATGACTGTTTTATATTAATATATGATTTTTTTCCTTTGATATAAATAACGTATTTAACAAGCAAAAGTAGAGTTAAAGTGTAAGTAAAAGTAGAACAGCTTTTCTTACAATTAATACAAACATTAATTATTAAAAAAATATAACGAATACTTCTTTCAATATATTAAGAATAATATGTCAATGCATTCTCTCTTTTCACTAATATTGGAAAATGAATTACACAATTCTTAATAGCAACAACCAAATAGTTTTTAGAAATACAAAAATATTTTAAACATAATCATTCCCCTAGAAAAAATTGAACTCACAATCATCGTATATAGCCAAACACTTAACAAGTGCACCGCGATGCATCACTAATGAATTACATCATAAATATCTTTAAAACTAATATATTATAGGAAGTACATATGCTAATAAGAATAATTAATATCTTACCGCTGTTACTTTGAGGTTGTTAACATCTCATAAAGTAGAAATTACAAGAATATTTTAAATATGCATACATATGTTAGTTTAAGTAATCAAGAATAAAAACATAAAATAAAATGTAAAACAATCAAGAACATGTGACCGCCTGTGAACAAACATGCCACCTGCTGTACTGGAGTTGGGTTAAACATAAATTTAGTATTTGGAGAGAGTGAAGTCTCTTAATTATTATTAAGTTTTAGCTATTTCTCTTTAGCTTCACCTAGCAGGGAACCTAGGACCTAAGAACCTGGAAACCTAGTGTTAAGATACTCCGTTCCCATTAAGACGTCTCCGTTTCCCAATTTGAGCCGAATACGAAAATACTGCGTGTTGAGTGGCGGAATTCAACGTCGTCAATTACTCAACAACATCAAAATGACAATTTTAAACATTTCATTTCCTCGAATGGGAGGAAATGAAATGTTTAAATCGAACCCACAACACCTCGCCTGCCGCACTTGGGCTTTTGGACTCAGACTTTTTAATTATTATATTCCATCACCATATACACATAGCCTAATTTCGCAATTAAACCGTCACGTCACAGGCAGGTGTGTCGAACTGGATCCGTTCAGGTCGAATGTCATCCACCAACCGTCACGCTCGCGTTGACGTCACGTCACGTTAGAAATCGTGATTCATCGCAATTAGTGTTTGTTAACTGTACGAGTAAATAGTGTAAAGACTTAGGCCCGAAGATTGCTATTGGAACTGTAGTTTTATGAGGATAGTAGGTTCAAATCCTGTAAAAAACATGATAAAATTAAAAAAAATATTTTAAAATAGAAACATAGTGTTCATCAACATTCCTAGTTCCTACTTCATCGAGAAGTATCGATATGTCATCTTTCTTAAATAATATGAGCCGAATATAGCATTTAATACAATTTTACATTTTAGCCTACATTTCAGAACAAACAAAAGCTTGATATCGAGATTTTATGGTCTTAAATTTTTGCCTATATTTAAAACATTGCCTTTTTAGTGGCGTAACCAAACCCAGCACTTTGTTCAATGCGGGGATATAATAATAATTAATTATCTCATGACGTTAGTCTCACTCTTCAGGTCTCATTCTTAGTCCTTTTGAGATTAATTTAATTTTTGCCCTACTTTATTTTATATCTTAATAGCTACTATATATCTATCTTATTTTAAAACTACTATATAAGATATTTTATTGATATAAAATCTGTGTAAAGGCATTTTATAGGCGCGTATAATTTGAGTTTTTACCACTCGCCCAATCGTGACTACAGATTACTGTAAACTGTTTGGAATGTTCACAATAAAATGTATTAAACTTCACATTATTAACATTACAATATCATTTTTTTTAAAATAATTGTATTAATTCTGAATTTTAAATAACAAAATTGTAAAAAAGACCTATAAATAAGCTTAACTTCCGTGAAAATAACATGAAATAAGCTTTCATCAGTAATATAAAAATTTTTTTTCAATTTTAACGACAAACCGTTAGTTAACGAGATTACTGCGTTCAACCAAACAAACATATCAGCTTTCGAATATGTAAGACCGACTTTCCTTATCTAAGATTAGAAAAGCATACCTCAGATTTAATTTAATAGACAATATATACCAACCTGCTGTAAATTATAGGTTATTTCACAGGTTACTGTCAATATATACCAAACTTCTGTAAATTATAGGTTATTTCAGTTTCAGCAGGGCGGTGGGCGTGGCAGGGGTCGCCCAATGGGGTCGGAGGTCGCGACCCCTCGACCCGCGAGCTGCTCCTGAACCCGTACGGGCGCAAACTCCGCGGATTGATTCGAACTTCAGCGTCCCTGATTTGACGGATTGGTATTCGTTGGGTTACAAAGGTTTGGTATAGCTGTGGATATGTCGTGAATGAAGATATAACTTAAGTAGAGTTGTTTATACTTTAATTAAACTGTTATTTGTTCATATGTTGCACAATTTTGAGGTCAGACGTCGTACAGAGGCACCAGCGTGTGTCAGTAAATGGGACAGCTTGTGAGTTCGATTTCCACTGGAGGATATTGTAATAATTTAATCTCCGCGCTTGGTAACGAGGCAAAGCACGGCGTTGAACTCCCCACATAATGCGTCCAGAAATCCGTGGAAAATGGGAACGGAAGTGTCGTTATGGGAATGGAGTTAAGACTAGGTTTTCAGGCTCTTTCGTGCAGCTATGTGCAGAATAAAAAGTGAAGCTTAAAAAAATATTCATTCCATGTTCTATTTAGTTGAAAAATCGTGTCTTTCAATCATTTCTCAGTTATACCTGATTTCTATGAACATAAAGGTAACCTGTAGTTATATAATTATTTTGGCAATGATATCTCCTGAAAAGCTTTAGAGTTAAAATAACTTTAAACTATTTTGATTACATACAATTCGCTATACATACACACGTCGGAAACAAAATACATACTAATAGATAGACTTAGGTGGACTTTTTATAGGCATTGTGATGCATGTTTCGAGATTCCAGCGATAAGACAGACAGACAGACAGCGGGTATCTAGTAAACGACGCGCTACACCTATGGATAGAGGAAGCATGGAGGCTCCTAGAAGTTAGAGTATAGAATATTGAAATAATATGTTTAATATATGTAGCTAATTATTATAAATATTACTTTTTTAAATGTAATTTATTATTAGTATTTTAAAGTTTCTTACATTAAAAATATGACGATATTAGATGAAATAGTAACTAAAAACAGCAAATTTTCTAAAAACGATTTTTCTTAATATTAGAAAATCTAATATACAGAAAATTTATATTATAACTATTAAATAAGATTAAAAACAAAAGAAATATATATATTAATAGAAAGCGTTTCCATACATTTTTGTTCCTAATCGCGCGGGTGGTCGCGCCTGATTGTGATTGACAGTCACACGTCACACCATCGCATCCATCACTGTTTCCCACAAAAACACACCATACATTACCCCTTTATTATAAATACAATATATTTATACAAAGAAAACCCAGCAATGGTTCAAATATTTAATATAATCGATCGTTAAGTAACATTAGATATATTTCACGGTACAAAGTCGTAGTTAACTAGATGTAAGGCTCTAAGCTAAGGTATGTTTCAGAATGTATGGACGTTTGACAGGTCGGTGAGAAAGGATGTGTTATATCAAAAGATTTCTGTTTATTGTAGATAGATACTTATCTGATTTTGTTAGATTAGAATATGTTTGTTATACTCGTAAAACAATTAGTTTTACAATACAAAATAATTTTATAGAGTTTTCTTTGTTGATATAGTTTTACGTCTAAAAGAGGGGAGAAAAAGAGAGCCTAAGGGGAAGTTAGTATTAAAACAATAATTACACGAGCAACGTTCTCTTCGTATTGCCCAATTTTCAAGGCATTATGTATTGAGCGGTGAAATTCAATATCGTTTTTATCATGCAACCACAGCAAGAATATGAAAATAGACGGAATCGAGCTCAGAACCGTCGCGTTGACGGTCAGACGCTGTCCTGCTGCATCACGTCGATCTTTATATACTTAATATTCTTTAATAATGCCGAAACCCGGCATTCAGTTCTGCCAAATTAAATATTTATAAAAACCTAAAGTAAAAACCTAATACTATTTACTTTAATAGCTAAAACGAAACTAAAAAGCTATGCGATTTCCAGATTTTTCAAAGATTAAAAACTACAAAACCAGGGAAAATCAACATCCACAAGCAAATTGAAAGCTACACAAACTAAAACGAAACAAAAATGTTCTTACAGAAACAACCCAAAAAAAATCCCATAGCTAAGTATATACGAGTATAAGTAGAAGCTTTTTAAGTTGATTGTCACAAAAAAACCACATTCTGTACAGTATCTATCGCAAGTGACAATTTATCCCGCATTCCCCCACATTGTTTTAGCGCCGAAACACCGACCCTAATGAAATTTATTGCTTTCCGGCAACAGACGCGTTATATCGGAGAGATACGTCCGAAGATAAGAAAGATAAAAACATACTACTTCTGTAGTATACTAGTATACTAGTAGAATGTGTTTGTCGGAAGTTATGTGAAATTTAATTATACAAATAGATTTTTGTATGTGAAATATCGAAAATGTATCTTTGGTGAATAATTCTTAATATAGCGAAATTAAAATTTTCATATATAAATAGTATATAATTCATATATAAATCGAAGATACGTTTAAGCTATCGTCTCGTGTATCTGTCTATCCATAGAGTGTAAAATAGATCCATATTTGAGTAACTTACTTATAGGTACTTTGGAAGGGCGACAAACATCCAACTCCAAACAATACTTATAAAATTGTTAAGAACAAATGTAAGGTAAAAAATCACTATTAATATAATTATTTTATACCAATTTATTGAAAAAAATCTTATGTGTCTCCCTGTAACAAATGACAAAATTGGCGTGGACGTGAAAAAACAAAAGCCACACGACCCTTACGGCCCCATATATATGTACGTCAACATCCACTTAGCAAAACGATTTCAAAATATAAGAAATCATAAAGGAATATTTCACTAGATTAAATATTGAAGTATTTAATAAACTGGGGTTAGTAGTTGCTTAGCTGGTAGCCAAGACTTTGGACCTAATTGAGGAGGTCAAACGAAATACAAGTAGTGGTGTACACAAGCATATGGATTCTAACCAAAACCATTCCAGAACTGACAGAATAATAATATTATTGCAGATACCAAAATCGAAGAGTGAACGGTGAGTTACAGGCACCTTAAAAACTGTTCAGTCGATAGGGAGACAACCTGGTATAAAATGAAGCGGAGACCAGTGCTTAAAGAACATTGGGTACAGGAGGTTAAGCAATTACTTAAGAACAAGAACGTTGAACCGATTTAATTAAATGTTATAAAGTAATAAATATAATAAACACTAAGGAGTACTTATTATGTACAGTAAAAAAAACTATAGTCGATATTAAAAAACTACAATAAACTGAAAACTGAAAAACTGAGTAGCTTCAAATGCTTTATATTAAAATTCTTACAATGCCCAAAGGCTATTGTAATTACATATAACAAGTTTATCCTTATTAGTGTAATCCAAAGAAAAGCTCCGAATCACTCTGTTCTCTTTTAATATTTTTCAACATTAAATTTCAAAGTTTTAAAAGTATTAAAATTGAATAGGTGAATAAGTATTAAAACGTACCCCTAAAAAAAATCAAAAATCTTGAAGAAAATTGTACCAATTTACAAAGTCATAAATACATTTAAAGCCCTCTGTGCCATTTTCCGCGAAAATCACCCACGGGGCTTTTTTTACCCCCAAGATAAGACATGTCACGCCGTGACAGATGTCGTGACATTTACAAGTCACGTAAAACAAGTGAACGAACCCACTGGCACCCTGTTTTACATTTTATTTTTGTTATAGTAGACATGCCTTTTACTTTAAGAAATTGACAGTTGTCATAATTTTTTGTTTATTTATTTTATGCATTGTATTCTTTATGGAGTAAACAGAAAGAAAACTCTTGTTATTATATCAATTTTTACTCTCCACTCACTTAGAGACATATGATAATAACTGAAAGTTAATCCTTTTGTACAACCGTATCGAAGTGACTGCTGTAGTAGAAGCTTCCTCGTATTTCCTACTTTCACAATGTATAAATATATATATTTCTTTCTATTAAAATAATATTTTGGAATTGTTATAACATTTTAAATTTTACTAAGATTACATCGACGTAGACACGTATCACCCAAACCATATCATTCCACAAAATCACTAGTCTCCCACAATCATTAATAAAGCAATCCCCGGACAGCGACGCGGCATTCAACGCAGCGCCCACGTTCCCATATTTGCTTACTGTTAATCAAAAAACTTTTGTCCCGAATCTGAAACTCACGTCTTCTCTGATTAATGATTTCAACCCGAAAACGGCTGCGACGGTCACTGCGACCGGCGACTTTAAGAAAACAAACAACAAATAAAACGGTGCTGCTAATGATACATCTAATGGTGCAGAATGATTGTCAGTACCATTAGCGAAGCATAAATATGTAGTTGTTACCGTTGGACGGTCCCTTTTGCTTAGAACCTGTTTGCACACTGTTTCCCGGCGGCCAGTTGAACAAATAACCTAAACTGTCACGATATCATTAATTATGGCTGTTTAGTGGTCTTTTCAACGAAATTTTAAAGTAAAGATAAATTTCACATGGTTCTTACTTATTAATTGTATTTCTGAAGCTCCCGTTACAGTACCGCCTGGTAGTTTACAAATTATAGCAGTATTTTTTTAGGTAGGAACTCAACACCGCATTTTTGCCTCAAACTGTAGCTTTACAATGTCTAGTTATACAAATTAGTCATAAGTTTTATTGAATTCAATTAAAACTCATTGTATTTTAGGATAAAGTTAATATTTATTATGTGACTTTCATAATAAGTAAGAAGTTTGCTTAATTAAATAAAACTACTATTATATATGCAATATCGCAAATTCCACGTTCGAGAAATATATGGAAATAAAATAGAAAAATATATTATTATTTACAACATATTTTCTTCTGTCTATACCTACGATTCATTTAACTCGAAACGTAATGCATTATAACTCAGCCCCAATTAAGTTTTCAACAAGGAGTTTCCCGCTAAGTGTCAAACCCTCAACCTTAAAACCATTACACATGTCTAATGCCATTGCAACTCGCTATCCTCGTAATAACACTTGCGTTATCGCCACTACATAATCCATTACTGTTCCAACATATAAGAAACAAACAAGGTAAGGACTGTACGCAGAAATGGATATGGACATCAAGAGATTAAAGTGCAAAAGACCAAGTGTAGAGTTTTCCCGCCGCCCTCGTTCTAAAGCCAGCAAAACGACGAAAGTTGTCATCAAATACGCATCCTTCGGGGCGGGAATCAGTTTTAAAAGCCATTAGAGTGTGGGGTGGCAGGCGGTTGTAATTAGACTGCGTTAATATTTAACAAGTGCGACGCCGTACAGATTAGCGTAATACTAGCCCAGCTGTGTCCGGGCACCTTCTGTGACTCGGTGCCTTTAAAAAACCACTCTTTCAACATCGTCAAAAATTAATTATGTGTCCTGCCTCCGAAATGGAGATTTTGAAGTTGCTAATGGCTTTGTTATATTCTTTTTTTAATTTTTCATGCATTATCTGAAGAAAAAAGTGGGTAACTATGATGTTTTTGTTTATTTTGCATTTGTTTAGTAATATGAATGGGAAAAAAATCCATAATTGTTACTCGAATGAATTATTTTCATTTCTCCACTCTTGTAAGACAAACTGCGCCATTCAGGCGGAAAATTCACAACGGAGTGTCTTAATACTAAGTCCTCTTTGCCAATATTTTTGTATGCCGGATAAAGCTTTCGTACAGCTCTAATCTCAACTAAGCAACAACGATAATAACTTTGAAACATTATGAAGATAAAATATTATTATATTTTTGTTTCATTAGCCTTTTTCAAACGCAAATATATAAAAGAGGATTCATCTCATAAAACAGCAATGTCAAGTAAAAACAGAGTGAAAATTCGTAAGTGTAATCCTTTTGAACCCTTTCCATGCAATTAGAATTACTCGAAGATGGTCCCAGCATCTGTGGGCAACTAATGGCGGATACATTATTAAAGCCCCGCGGTCGGGATCGCGGTGACGAAAGGGTTGGGACAGATTATGTTATTAGCGAGTTCGGTTTTGCTGCACGCCACTCTGATTATTATGTAATAATTAAATAATAATATTTTTTTGATGATGTAAGTTCAAAAAGGAATATACTTTTATGGCGTTTTACATTTTTTATTAAACTTCTGATTTTTTCTTCCTTTTGAGTATTTGTAGGTGAATAACTAAATAAATTCATAAGCTATATAAGCTATTGCATAGTTCTATCCATACTTATTTATACAATAAATATTTAAAAATTAATGCAGGATATAAAATCTTTTTCTACAAAAAATATTCAAATATTACATTCCCAAACTAACCGTTGCCTTTCTTTTCCTCATCATTAATCACATATATTACTTTAACATACCAACAAAGACACCAGAAATAGCTTACGTAACGATATGCAAATTGTTATTCACAACTCGCACCTCAGATGACCGTGGGTTCTCCAGGGTTATGAGAAACTTTTTTAAGCCAATCAGTCACAGTCCGGGATTTCCGGGACGAAGATTAGCATAGCCAAAATTACAATAGCCAACTGAAGAAGTTAATGGACGATCCATGCATAATTTTTGGTCCACACACAAAAGGGCTAAACAAAGGTGTTTCAATAAAAAAGTTTATTAATGTGATAGATGAATCATCAAATACGTTAGACCGGTCGCCTTTAAGTCTATTAAAGTGTTAGTGCTGCTACTTGTTTTCACATAAATGGGTGAACGTAATTTATTCTTTTACGCCAATTAAGTCTGAATCAAAGTTGTTTGGTAAGAAAATATTTATTACTTCACAATCTGGTCGGTTTATAATAATTGTAATAAAAATAATATTTTTCTTCTTAATTATTTTAGTTTTCCCCTATTGACAAGACAAATAGCGGCGTTGAGTTCCAAGTCTGTCACTTTACTTCCATTTGTAGTAACAGTAAAACGAAATGATTAATAAAAGTACAAATGGCAAATTTAAAGTATCATATTATTTTATATTCTTGTTTTTGTCCCAGTTCAGATATCGTTTGACCATCCCTCCATCCTATCGTATAGTTTCTTGATTGTATAAGAAACCAAAGATAAATGCTCAAAATACGTAAATTATAATTTACTGCAAGCACACCAACGAACATTTATTTAATAAATTATTTCCAAATCCACGTAATACTATACACGTCGAGCGTTTCAAGTATCATTATAATGGCAATTAGAACATTGAAAAACAGGATTAAACACCGTGATCTGGTGACCTCTCCCTACCTTATGATACAAGCATGGACAGATCTTAAAATACTGGTTTCTCTGAAGATGGGGTTACATGTTGTATAAGCGCTATTTATTTCTGCCGTCACCTCTTAGAAGCTAAACAAACAATACATAAATATAGACGACTTTTGTGTCTTTCCCATAGTCTCTATTGTTGGTATTGTCAACTTTGTGCCCTTTGAAAGGTATTGTTTTTTTTTAAAGATCTTTTGTAGATGCATCGTCACGACTGATGTGTCCAGTTGTGTTTTTTTCTTTCAAACGGCTTCTGCTCTCTCATTGTTACTTTTAATGATCTTACTGGTCTTTTCTTAATGAACTACTCGTTCTGTATGCATTTTGTGTCTAGCAGTAGTTAGTTTTACTATGTTTTGTTTTAAGACAAATATATATATATATATTAATCATTCGACAAAAACATGTAACGGCACATCTTAATTATGAACGTCGTTAGAAATTCTTAACGGAAATACAACACTTCTGTACTATCTTTAACTAAAAAGGCTTCCAGATCTACAATTCCAAAAATTTCTTCACCTCAAACTAAACACGTCAATCATAGTCAACCACACAACTAGAAGTCACAGGTCACCGATCAGACTCTACACCTGCATTCATCTGTTTTTGGATATCTACAAAATAATTAAAATCACAGCAAAATAACTCCTATTTCGTAGATTTAGAAATAGTTTTAGCATTTCCGATATTAATAGCAGTTTTGATCCAGCACCTTCGTTTTTTACTGTTAAACATTCATATCATTCCACAGAGTAAACATGTACAACAAAGGACTAGTCACTATCCCTTTTTATTAATATCGGTGGTTGAATAGCAACAAAAGGTTTTGTTCTCATTATGCTTAATCGTAGTCGTTCAGGTGTTATATTATAATATATACCCTCTATGGTGGGTAGCGGCAATAATGAGCTTATTCATTTCAAAAGGGGATGCATTTCTGATACTGTATTAAATCTGTTTAATTATTTGTGCTGAACATTAAATGGGTTTGAGTTTGATTAAAACTAGACTGATAGCTAGCTTATGTGATTTTTTAGAACCATTATATATTTTCAAAAGAAAAGGATATTATGAAATAATTTAACACGAATTATTTTCATATATCACTTCTTATAAAATAACACTGATATCAATGTAGCTGACGGGGTAGTTGTCTTCAAAAACTACATATTTACTATGTATGTATGTTTAGAAAATATTTATTATTGTATGAAAAAATAATAAAACTATATTTTTATATAAAAATTCACCGTATACAATATTTCTGATACGGTCAGAAAATTAAAATAGGTACTATTTCGCAGAAAGTGGAGAGAATATTCCGCAGCAAAAGAGAAATTTGAACAAGAAACAATCACTTTCACCTTGCTTAAAAACACTTAGCCACTGTTTTAAAAATATACACAAATAAATTACACCAAATTAGTTACTTAAATCAACATGATTAACATAACATGTACGTATAGCCTATCTAAGGTAACTCGTAAGTTGTAGAATTGATTTTTATTTATATTCCATTATAATATATTCAAAATGTCACTCGAGTACCTCTCCCGGTGCTACGCGGTTAAACTACCAAAATCACAGCTTCCTTTGGCATCACGCTGATTTTCTTTGCTCTTGTTTATTGAAATCGATAATAAATGTCATACTTAAGTTGCGGCAATGGCAAATAAATTTCTCATTATTATTGCTACTTCTGTGTTGTAAGGGACCCGTGATCGGTGGTTCAACGTTTGAATTAAGTAATGCACGCATCAAAGTAGCCTAGCTGGGTATTTTATTAATTTAGAGTTTCTATAAATTGAAATTACATGTTCTATGAAATATGTAAAGATCGCTGTAGCTTTAAGCACGACGATTGTGGGTTCAATATCCAGTTTTGAGATAATTCATTATTTTAATTTATTCTCTGTGGTAACAAGACAGCGCGGCGTTGAGTTTCTCAACTCAACACGCAAAGACGGGGAGCGGGGAACAGAGTGTCTTAACGGTAAGTTACCTAAACTAAGCCTCTAGCTAGCTCTATGTGGGATACAGCATGTAGTTAAGAAAACAATGAACCTAGATATGTGTTTAAAAAGTAACATAACAAAGGTGTTAACGGACATAACGAATATTTTTTTAAAATAAGGAAATTAATATAATTAAAACACTATAATTCACATTACAATTTAAATAAAAAAAAACAAATTCAAAATATCTCAACGTGTCACTAATTCATTTGACCTTTATTTAACCTTACACAATAACTGACACCTGTTCGTATCTTCATCTCCCTTGTCCACGTGCCTCCAAATCTCCATCTCAATAAAAACTATCCCTCTTTTTACTATTTATTATTTTAAAAAACCGCGTGTGAGTCTCGTGCCAGATGAATTTGTAACGCTGACCCCATACTGACCTGCAAGCACTGCGGTAAGGGAAGCTGCGGTCATCTTGTGGATGAATAAAATTATGACGTTTATTCTTTAATCGACGACCTGACCTTTTAAGATGAACTGCATTGAATTGCTCATTTTTTATTTATTAAATAAATATAAAAAAATCATCTGAATTTAAAGTTCATAAGATTATTATTATTAGGAAAGGAGCTTAAGCGTGTGACTGAAAACACGACAGGTTATGGGTTTAATTTCCAATCGAGGAAATAGAATTTAATATTTTCATTTCTCCGCTCTGGTATGGGTAAGTTCTACCACTAAACAAGCAAAGCCTCCAGAATCCGGCGGAAAATGTTATGTGTTTTAACACTAAGTTTCCTCTGCCTACCCTGCTGTGTCCGAGACAAATAAAAATATAAAAATGTAGAGAAATTCTTAGGAAACATACGTACAATACCTACGAGTATATGTACTAAATAATATTATAACAAACTAATATTTGCTGATCTATTTACCTTTGAACATATTATAAAACGCAAAATTCATAACATTCTCACTAATATCCTTGTGTTATTTTACTAATAATTCTACCCAAAGTGACCCCGGACCTAAAACCCGTAATAGTTCCAAAGCAGATTTTATGGGAACCCGAATAGCTAATAATTCATAAACATCGGACATCGGACCTCTCAAAATCAATAAAGCGGACCCGTCGGGCCAGAATTCTCTATTAATTTGAACAAGTTGGCACAAAGCCGTAGTTTTCGCCCTTTTAAGACTGGAAACTCTACAAGGATAATAGTGGATGGTCTACACTCGTTTAAGAGTGATAAATTACCTAATGGAAGTCGGTATGTCCATTCCCACAGATATTAAAGTCGGGACAAAGGAACGACCCCTAAGTTGCCAGGACTCACGCGGCGTCATACAAAATATTGCAAAACATAAGATGCTTTTGTTCGTATAGCATGCAAATCCTTCAAGGGTATTTGGGGGGAAATTGGAAAAGTTGGGTCGTTTTTAGACTTTGATGTTTCATACTTTATTGGTTTGGCTAATCGGTGTGTGTATGGATCATGCGGTGAGGCCGGTATTAGCTTCAAAGGCTCTTTTTATTAGTTGTGTTGTTTAAAATATTAATAAATCTAATGGTTTATTATTATCAAATCAGAAGTGATTAGGCCAGGATGAAGCCGAAAAATTAATTAATTCCCTCGAGAGGGAATCGAACCCACAAATTCTGATATTGACATTATGTCACATTTACAGTTGCACCACGAATTGGCCTCGCCAATGAATATGTACAGCTTATTTCTTATCTGTATATACTTTTTACTTATTAGAAGCCTTACTTCGTTTTCTCTGTTGCCCAATCCGAATTACTCCAAATACAACAGCCATAACGAAGCTGCCCCATAACTAAAATAAAAATACAATAATATTATTAGTACGCCTATAACCACACCATGTTTGTCAAAAGAATTTTAATGTTTTCCATTACCTATAGCATATTATAGATAGAATTGAACAATATTGATCCCGCTCAACAAGCCCTATAAGCTACCGATACCGAGCAAATCGTATTTATCGGGATTATCTCAGGTTATCGAACATCTTCCCCAAAACCAATAAATTGCATTTTACATACATAAACGAACAAAACTCTAAAAACAATATCCATTGCTTAATTTATATACGAATGACTATTAAATGCAATGAAGAACAGGTAATGTATAGATTGGGAATAAAGTATTTAGAAAAACATACTATTTTCTTTGATTTTATTAGATAGAAGGGCCAGTACGTGAGTTTGGAAGCATTTATGCAAAGTTGAAGGTTTTTGTTATCATGGTAGCTTATCAGTATCTCAATCAGATCTTGGGACGACCATTGTCGAGGAAATATCAGCGTTGTTGGCGAATCTTAGCAGTTGTGCCTTTCATGTGTCTTATATATAAAATATAGTCTAGGATAATAGATTTAAGTAGATTCATAGTTAACAAAATTTTTATGATTTTGTTTTTACTAAAGTAATATTTTGTTTATTGGTTATTTTAAAAAGTGCACATAGCAGAGTAGGATATTAAGACGCTTCCGTTTCCTTCTTTTCGCCGAATTCTGGAGACATTTCGTATTGCGTGGCGGAACACAACGCCGCGTTTTACCTCGTTACCAGAGCGAGGAAACGAGAATATTTAACAGTTTACTGTGACAGATCGATTAGAATTGATATTTGATATACAATTTTACATAAGTATATTGTAAAATTACACCTAGACTCAAAAATTTGTATATTTTTTATCACGCAACGATTTATCTTGAGTGAAAATCTAATCCCAAACCTCTGGCTTAGTAGTCAACGCCATTAGCCATTTTACTAAACGGCTAATTATTTTATATAAATAACAAAAACAATAACAGCATCTTTATTCTTCTTAATTTACATTATAGAAAATTATGAGTAAAAACAACCCTTTCGCTTTTCTTCTGTCATTCCAATCCACAAATGGAAACAATCAAAAAATTTACAAAAATAATTAGTCCCACGAAACGGCTCTCAGGAAGTTTATAATTTTTTAAATGTATTAAAAAGTTTTTAAAAAACAATAGCTACAGGGGTAAAGATAGCAAGAATCGTCAAATTTGTTCGCTGACAACATTCATCTCAATCAATCTGGGGCTCCCTGAGGAGTAACCCTTCTGTCCCGCGAGACGTAACCCTCCCGTAACCCAATTAATGCGAGTACGCGAGGCCCCCAGTGAGGCCCCGTGGCGACCACAAAAAATGGAAATTGAAATGTTAAATTAATTTGATTCGCCATCATATGTGAAAAGGCGATATAAAATTATATTGAAATAAAAATAGATTAAAAAAAATGTAATATTAGACATATTTAATTTTTGTAATACATTAGACGCCACCCTGACGGAAATTCCGCCATAGAATCAAAAATCATAGTTTTTTTCTAAATACGGATTTAAATTATTACCTATTTTATCTATTTTAGGTCTATTTAAGCAATGCAATTCATGACTGCTGAGAGAAAGTGCTGCAAGGATATACTGTAGTTCACTTTAGAACTTGCTGTCTTTTGACATTGTCAAAATCGCTAAGTTATAAATAACTGCAATGAAAAATATAGTGAATTAAATAGTTAGTACTTTGACTAGACTTCTTTTTGACATGCATTCTCCTATTGTATAATATAGTCTCTTTTCTATAGTACAATCTCCTTCGTGTTTTCTCCATACAACAAGACATTGGAGAAGTGATCGGTGCTCATCTGGCACGCTCGAAACGCCATAAATTACTGAATATTATTCCGGTCATTGTTTGCCTTCATATTTATTATTAGAAGAATTATGAATTTATATTATTAGAAGTTATATAGAGAAATTATATTTTCGTATCAAATTTCAATATTTCCAATATGAAGATGAGATTTCAATAGCCGTTGATGAGACAGAGAGAGAGTGACCCCCCAAAAAATTAATAATTCAAAGTATGTCGTCGAGAAAAACGGAGTTTGTGAGGCATCTAGTGTCCTATTGTAAATCAGTTTGGACTTCGCAACTTTACACCAATATTCGTGACTCGAATGAGGGCAGATTTTTTTATATTCGTTTTGCTAATACAAGGTTAGATTTTTAAATTATTTCTTTCTTATTATAGAATTCACGCTGTATCTCGAGCTTAGCAGGCTAGGCAAAGGGGACCTGGGAACCTAGTGAAAGTTAAGGCACTCCGATCCCATTAAAATTTTCTCTTTCCACCGAATTCTGCAGACATCGTGAGTTGAGGGACGGTATATAAATTAAAAAATATACCTATATAATAACCACAATGACTTTCTAAGTTATCACCTAACCATATCCAGTGAAAGAATACTTCCACAACACCAATTCCCAAAGTAAGCTGATATCTGAGATACAAGCCTCCTTCAACAAAGAAAGAAGCCTATATTAAAATTTCCTTGAGAATAATCCGAATACAACACAATATCAAAATTTAATATCATTTTAATCTTAATTCTACTTATTAATGTTCCTAAGGAACCCTCCGTGACTTAAAATCGCCACCTCCACAGAATTGCCTTTCAAAATTATATCCTATTTATATAGTTTTAAGTTACATTTTGCAATGATACGATTTTTGTATGAAAATGTATGGGTATAAAATCTGGTGAAAGCAGGTAAGTTCAAAAGATAACGCCGTCTGCTCTGGAATACGGCTTAATTAGGTCGAATTGAGATTTCACCAGAATATAAGTTTTCCGAATTAATTTTACCAAAAACGAGATTGTGGAAGGAAATATTCGATTGTAAATAATTACACTGGTTTTTGTGCTGATTTCCAGCTAAGTTAATGTTTATATTTAAAATAATAACTCCTATATAACATAGATTATTATATTTTGTCCATACAAGATATGACAATGCATTGTTATTAATTATCTCTTACATATATTTTACGATCACTCGTGCTGGGTTTTTGGGTTCGACTTCCACTCGAGAAAATACAATATTTAATATAGTCATCACCTCGCTCTGTTCTAGATTCTGCAAAGTTTGGTAAAAAGCGGGGAACGGAAGTCTCTTAATACGAATAGAGAGTCGCAAAACTAAGTTCCCAGGTTCCCTTTGCTTGTCCTGCTATGGGGGATATAGCGTGATGCTAAAAAAATACCTCAATCTCTACCAATATCTTACTATTATAGAATTTAAGGTACCTGTACTTAGAGTAGCCATCTTAGAGTATGTAGATATTTTTTCATACACAATTCTAAAAATTCGAATTGAATTTGAAACTGAAAATAATTTAATAAGTAAAAGTTTACATATTTAAAATTAAACCATACAAAAGAAATGTAATCGATTTAATATATGCTATAATATTGTTTAAAACACTTTAACCAGATACTTAATCTCAATTACGTTCAATCCACGCTCTCCCACCATACACACACGTAGCACGTCCATACATTTCATAATTAAAACGTAAAAAACCTTTGATGGATCGCGTCCGAGCGTTAATTAATGGCTTTTGTTCGGGTTGAAGTACTCTATACAGTAACCACCCTCGTGTCTCCTCAGTGGATGGTGCATTATCTGTTTTTCATATAACTTGCTTTTTCCTGCGGCTTCGTCTACGTGGTTAAATGGAAATTAGTAAGTGTGGGAGGTATCTCTAACCGCAGGAACAGCGGGTAAGATAGAAATGATTAATGCGGTGATATCCTAGATAAGACTATTAAAACAAATGAAATCAATTCTAATCTAGCTCCTAAGATTAGCACATTTTACTGAATAAAGCCAGTCATGACGCAGGATCACAAGCGTGTGAATGTAAACACGACAGTTTGTGGGTTCGACTCCAACTCGAGTCAATGAAATATTTAATATTTTCATATTTTCGCTCTGGTGTTGAGGGAACCGTAGAGATGAGTAGCTACTCAACACGCAATGGCTACAGAATTCGGCGAAAAGTGAAAAACACAAATGTCTCAATGAGAATGGAGTGTCTTAGCACGAGGCGCCCAGGTTCCCTCTGCATAACCTTCTATGTATGGCACAAGTGCGATTATAAAAAATAAATGGAAATAACTAAGAGTTTTGTCAAAAGAATAATAATAATAATAGTATAATACTTTATTGCACAAATAAGAGAGAAGAAAAAAAAATACAATTCATTAGAAATACGATTAACAAGTGTGCAATGGCGGCCTTATCACTAAAAAATTTCTTACAGGCAACCAAAGATAAAACGGAAGGATTAAATTTAGAAAAGAAGGCAGAAAGGTGCAAAAAGTACATAAAATATATAAACCAATATTCAGAGAACACAAAATAGTTTAATACATATATACATATCTACACAAACACCTACATACATACATATATACATACATACAACAATTAAAGATAAATACATATACAATTATAATATTAAGAATGTGACATAACATTCCCTTTTTTTATGTTTCTTTTAAGTAACTAATTCCCCCGAGATGGAAAGGCCCACCACCCCCACCACCACATTTACAGTCAGACTGCGATAAAGAGGAACCAAGATATAAAATCAAACATCAATTCATTACACAAATGAACCATAAAAGAAATTCCAGTTCCAATCTCAATAAACGCTGTCGATGGAGCCCTCAAAATGTGAGGAAACAAAAAGCTAATACAAACGGGGAGCACCCCAGTCGGTGGTTATTACGGAACCTGGTTACAATGCCTCGATGACAAACCTCTTATTTTCAACTCCTTACTAATCGTACGGAAAACTTTATTTTCCAAGTGACGTGGCTTCTCGTTGGTGATTTTTGATTTGAGACTATTTTATTTTTTTATATTATCTTTTTGATATCATCCATAGAGACAGAGAGTAGAGGCTATGAAGTTCTGCCACTCAATACATAATGCAGAAGTCGTCAGTTTTACTTTATGACACCATATCTAAAGGGAGAAAATGGAGACCTATATAGGTTTTTTCCCTTTTTTTAACTGACTTCAAACAGAAAGAGGTTATCAATTCGACTGTATATTTTCATAATTTAAGTATTATATAAGACACAATAAAATGTAAATAATTAAATCCAAAGTTCGAAGTCTTCAAGATCTAATATAAAAGAAAGATAATATAAAAGAAATAAATAATTACATCAAGCATCCAATCCAAAGACATACCACCGAGTACCACCAAACCACAGTGGTTAAAAAACAAAAGACGATGCTTAGACACGGGTGACGGGGGTGGGGGAGGGTAATGAAAAACATGGCGGCGCGCTTCTACTCGCTTAACTTGTGATTGTTCTAATTCATATAACTGAGACGTGTCTGTTGGGGGTTAACTTGTCATTAATGAGAATTGATTTGCATTTATATTTATTAAAATAAAATCAGCTTCACGCTTTATCCCGCACACAGCAGGATAGGCTGAGGGAACATAGTGTTAAGACACTCCGTTCCCCACTTTCTGCTGAATTCTGGACGTGGATATTTGACGCATTAAGATGCTAACAAGAAAGATATATTTCGCAACAAACCTTACGGCTAACCTTGTTAAGAACGTATTAAAAGCTTAATACGCTAAAGCGGTAGATGGTTACTAAGAGGTGCAGGTTCGAGTCTCTCTACATAAAAAAATTAATACGTAAAAAATAAAAATATCTACTAAAATAGTGAAGCAATTAAAAAACAAAGACAAGACGATATTTCATATGTAACAGAGTGACTGTAACAACAGATATACTGCATCGTGAGCTCGCGAACAATGGTCGAACTGCACTCGCAACCGGCGCTTGCGCATCTCACGTGCGCGACTGTTTCTTAATACCTACCTATCTAGAATATAGTATGAAAATTATCTAATTTTAACAGAACGCTTCTTATTTATTATGAGTAGTTTTTTTTTATTAATCATTTATTAGTGGCCTAATAATTATAGAGCCAATCGAACTTTCTAGAGGTATAACCCTTTATGGCCCTGTGGGATAGTATAGTGATAGTTGTTCATTCGATTACCGCTCAGAAGAGTCAAGTTCAATATATTCCAGTAACACAAAATACCATGTTGAGATCCACAATACAACACGCAATGTCTTGAAATCACTGTCTATTCCTCTATAATACAATCTATCCTGCTACGATTATTGTGCGGGATAAAGCGTGAAACTAAAAAATATATAATTAGTAAACTTTTACATGATAATATAAAGCTTAGCAACACCAAAGTAAGCGGAACTCGGTAACTTTTGCATCACCGTCAATAACCGATATATCACCTCCAGTAATATAAGTACCTGAACAATGGCTGTCGTACAGGCTGAATGGAAGTGTGGAACTACCGTTTTACATAGTATGTTTAATTTTAAGTTATTATACACATTTTAAAATTAAAAATCAAAAATAAATTTAAGGCCAGTTAAATGTAAATTTCCATTTTTTCGGTCTGGTGTCGAGGCAAAATGCGCGGCGTTGAGTTCCACCATACACCACGCAATGCCTCGAACTATTAGATGGCAAATGGGAAACGAAGTGTCTTAACACTAGGTTCCTCTACCCTGCTATATGCATTCATTCTATATAAACATAAATAGTTACATTAAACATTTAAATTTTATTATCCATGCATTTCTCTTTAAAATACCTCAAAAGTATGAAGAAAACCTAAAGAAAACAATACAAAGTCGGCTCGCTTTTACAAGAAACGTTATTCTCTAACTCATCCTCTCAAACCATTGTGCTAAAACTACTAAATATCATATTATAGACTGACCGACACGACGCGGTCAATACAAAGCCTTTCAACCACCATCTTCGTCTTCCCACGATATTTCCGCAAACAATTGAAAATATATCAAAAAATTGTACTTCTATACTACTTGAAACTTTAATTGAACTGCCCAAATCATCGACTATCTTAAAACTTAGTATTAAGTTCGATTTTCCGTTGAATTCCTTTGAAGTAAAGGTGTGGGTTAAATTTGTGGGGCAAGAAGGTCCTTTTGTTGCTATTGTCTATGCAGTCCAAACACGGTTTTGCGGTATTATTTCAGGTTTTTGGGGTCACCTATTATAGTTCGGATTTATTACATGTATGCTCGTGGGTGAGTCAGATTATAGTTGATGGATGGACATCTTGGGTTCGGTGGGAAACATTTGTTAAATACCGTTTAATATTTGTTGTAAAATTTTCATAATATATTTTTTTGTATGTCCCGTTGCATGCTAACATATTATTGTAGAATATTTGCAACCAAGATTTAAGAAAACTTTTCTTATTTATATTCTACGAATTCTAATACCTACACAAATTAAAAAATCTATTTTAGACCAAAAATAAAGTCTCAAAATCCCACTATGACAATTATTAATTAATAATAAATATATATTTTCAATAAAATTACAACAGACAACAGAAACACAAAATAAATATATTAAAAAGTAAAGAAATGCTTGAAATTACATATATTCAAATATTCATATATGTAGAGTATAGTGCCCCCTCACTCACAATTATGCACCGGCTATCACTGGGTATTACCCGTTGATCGAATCAACTCGGGGCGCACTTTTACATCTGTCTGTTTGCTTATGACCATTAAAACTGGTAAATCTTTTAAAACCCCCTTTCCCTTCCCTTTCCCTTATGTATAGCTGGAAGAAGAAATAATAATATGATAATGGTGAGGAGATGCAATACGTACAGACAGATGGACAGATCGTATTTTTGGTCGCTTTCTATTTAGCCTAGATATATTTTTACTTACGCTGTAAACGCAACAGGTTCTAAGTTCGATTCCCACTTGAGGTAACGAAATATTTATAAAAATCAATAGGCAAAAAAATCAGGCAAATACTGATAAAAGCTACTAGTATATATATAAAGAATATAATCTATAGTAATATAGTACTGGATTGCCTTCATATAATGAAATTTATCAACGACACAGGCAGTGCTAATTCATTTATTTGCCCCTTTGATATCGCCGATCCCGCACCTCGCCTTATTATATTTAATACTAGATTAAGTGAGTTGAGGCCACTAGTAGCGCAGGGGTACAAAACTGCACAAACGCAATAGGTTGTGGGTTCGCTTCCACTCGAGGAAATTAATAATATTAATTTCATTTCTTCGTTCTGGTGTCGAGGCGGCGTTGCGTTCCGCCATTCAACACGGCTTCAGAATTCGACGGATAGTGGAGAGCGGAGTGTTTTAGCATTAGGCTCTCTCTGCCTACCCTGCTACGCGGGATAAAGCGTAAAGCTCATACTGTATTAAGGCCACAAATATGTAATTTACAATTTCACCTCAAAAAGCTTCATTAGCTTTAGCCATGTCTTCAAGAACTGATTTGACGTAACTTAACGCCAAAAATAAGAACCTAAATCTTAATTATACCAATTTACAAACCCCTTAATCTTATTTGAAGCTAAAACCATCGCCTTTTAAATCAAGCATGTCCTAACAGCACAAAATCAGCCACGAAATATTTGTGTATTTTCTTATAAGAAAAATTGTCATATATTTACAATTTGGCCAAAGTAAGAATATTTCGGAATGTTTAAAAAGCAGTTGCGGGAATCCCCCTTACGAATACTTACCGCAATCATATTCAACTGTACAGGCAAAACTAAAACTATGCAGAGGGGAACTATTCCTTACCTATGATATAAAAAAAGGAGAAGTAAACTTTATGTTTATTATACATTGCCTTCTTTTCATTTATCCTTATGTTTTTCGTGACTGTAAAACCATCAATGTATGTCTAAGTAATTTATATTAACTAACTTTTTCTGTTTACAGTACACAGATAAAAAATTGATATTTTATTGCGTCCTGGGTCCATTTTTTGGCAATATTTTATTCCCTCTTCGTTTTCTATTGCGAATGACAAATTCTAGTTTTACACATATGAGTGATATAGGAAATTGATGCTTAATACAATTGATCTAGTGGTTAGAATAATTTGTAGACTTGGCTTGTCGTCATACGCACGAGCTGGTAGTATATCATGTCTACGAACAAATGGTTGAGAGTATCTTTTGTAACGGCGTAATCTAGTAAGGATAAACAACTGTGGTGCTTGGAAAATCTCAAAGGGATTTCCTTTTGGTACGAGGTGAGTTTTCTTTTAATTAGAAAATATGTCTATGTGGAAATCATTGAAGGAATTAGAATAATATATGATAAATAATCATCATTAGTCACAGTCATCTTTTGTCCACTGCTGGACATAGGCCGTCTCCATTTCTCGGCACGGCACTCGATCCTCAGCTCTTCGGACCCATCCGCTTCCCGCCAACCTCTTTAGGTAGTAATCCATCTGGCAGGGGGTCGTCCCACCGGATAATGAGGAGCAGTTCTCGCGTTTTAAAAGATATAAAACAGTTAGTCAGGTCTCCATTTTGTTTTTGTCATTAAAATATTCCACAATCCCAATTATATGTACTCCATAAGTCGTACATCGAGTGTCGTAGACAAACAGAGAAAAGAGAAAAATAATTGAATTTCGCTGGGTTTTCTCTGTCTAAAAATATATAATATAGATACATACGAGGATATCGATTTTAACCTTGGGACCTAATATTTTTTAATAAAAAAAAAAACTTCAACAATATCGTTTGACCGAGAATCGAATCAGCAACATAACACCCGCATACCTCATAAATCATCAAAAACACTAATGTCGTGTGAGTTACAACGCATTTCACGGTCCATTACATTAGTTAATACAACTTAAATTAGATTCATCTATATCGACATTATGTACGTATAATATTTTAAAGGTATATAAGAAGTAAATAAAGTATGAGAAAAATGGGCCACCTAGTAGATAATGAGACAATATCTGACTTTTTTTAACTTCACACTCTGGCACACAATACCTTCAAAAAAGGTGGAAAGCGGAGAACACTGAGTTCTGTCTGCCTATGTGAAAAATAAATATTTTTTAGTCTATTAATAATTACGCTATCATGGTACAGTTGACACGAATCTTACTGAAAACGGTGGTTATGAGTTCTAATGTCACTTAAAATAATATTATTTAATATAGTTCCTTTTCTGTATAGACAGAACCTAGTGTCAAGGCACTCCGTTCAATACAAAAAAAAACCAAGAACTAATTAATTTATTTTCATATCCGCGCACTGGCAATACGACAAATCGCAGCGTTAAGTTCCGCCACTTTACACGCAATGTATCGTAAACGTAAATTGTGTGGAAACTGGGACGAGGAGCGTCTTATCACTAGGTTCCCTCTACCTACCGTGCTACATACGGGATAGAGCGTGAAGCTTAATAAATAAACAACATATTCTTTAGAAACTATTAACAAAAATGAACTTCCAAGCTCCATTACCACGCACTGACCCACACTTACCTAAACCTTGCCTCTGGCTACTTTTATTCGGAACCAGACCCGAGAGCGTTCACCTCTGACCCTAACTGTTGGTCATCTCAAGACTGCATCTGTCCTTGTCTTCTATATAAGTTATTGTGTATATCCATCTCTGTCTAGTCGGTACACGATCCGATATAGCATCTGAGTACCCTTAGAATTGCACTCGGTTATATGGTACAATATTTGTGAGATAATTATTGTTTTTTTTTTTAATTTTGAATTAGTTTAATTAATTTAAACAGGATTATTTAATTATCTTCCTATGTATAATGTGAGGTAAGCATTATTACAAACATAAATAAAATGTATAATTAATCATTTTCATCCCATATTGAAAAAAAAAATCTTTTTAAAAATAATTTTATTACACATTTTAACGGGATATTGTAAATTATAAATCAATCACTTTCATTTTATACCCATATTACTTGGGTTGTGCCAAAAAGGGTCATTTTGGGTTAACAACATGTTATAGATTTGATGTAATTTCATTCTAAGCGAACTGAAGTCTTAATGCAAATTTCAGCTCAAAACGGACACTGGGCTTACAAGACTTTATATACACTAACACTACAAGTCAATAAAAGCTTATAAAATAAAAGGAATCTAGTAAGATATTTTTTTTTCAATAAAAGGTTATCTTGTTAGACGACTTGTAAAATTTTTAATTAAATAAAAATTAAATATTTACTAATATACAGTTTCTTAATTTGCGAACCGTACAACAGTAAAACAGGGAAGATGTACGAATGTAGCCGTGTTACCTGTTAGGTTACTCTAGGAACATACCACACTATTCTAATTTATACTGAGTTAAATCAATTAATTATATTTGTATTTATAAATATAAAACATATTTCTATCTATAATACCAGTAATATCTATGTGCTCTCTTATCAATTAGAATAATATCAATAAAAAAACAAACAAGGATAATACTGTATATTTTGTGGTCTTTGCCTTTCTGGACGAATTCTAAATGAAAAAATCTTATACGAACATTTATTATCTGTAAGTACTCTAATAATTTGGCGGTATTGAAATGTCATAAATGTTTTTTATTTAACATAAAGTATGATATTGTTAAAATTAAAGAACTGAACACAAGTGACATAGTTTCATGTAGGTACTTGTTAACTGTTATGTACGTTTCCTTAATTAAACATAAAAAAATGTTACAATATTATTTATATTAAAAAACCTTTATCAGCAGGGTTTCTGGGGGATCAAAAATGAATTGGAAATACATACGAATTTATATAATAACGAAAATCTCCTTTAGAAAGTTAAGTTGTATATAAATAACCTTTTATTACATATTGGACAAAATGTAAACCTGTAACATGAGGAAATGGAGGTAACTATAATAATATATAAAAACTTACTAACATATTAAAAAGTCATACTTATATCAAAATCCTTTTAAACAAACACTATAATAAAAGTGATAAAACACTAAAACAGTGATTTTTGACCTATATTACGGCGGTAAGTCATACAAACCACAGCTTACAAATAATTACACTGGTTTTGAGGGTTGATACAAAAAGGGTGCAACAAAAGAGTATTATAATCATCTTTATACGATTTTCACGCATCGCCGCCATAGGATGTGGGTATCGGCCCTGATTAAAAAATTGTTATATTATTTTTTTATGTGTTGAAAATATGCCTAAATCGGATGTTTTCTATTAACAAACTCGGCTTTTGAATTAATTTGGTTCTATATAAAGTAGATATAAAGGTACTATTTATTTGTTTAGCCTCACACTGTATCTCGCATATAGCGGGGTAGGCAGAGGGAGCCTGGGAAGCTAATATTAGGACATTTCTGTTTCCCACTTTTCGCTGAATTCGCGCATTTCCTTGCTCTGCTAACAAAGCAAAGCGAGGCGTTAAGTTCCGCCACCTAATATGCAATGTCTCGAAAATTCTTTTGAAAATGGGAAACGGAGTGTCCTAACATTAGGTTCCCACTAATTTCCTGCAAATGCACAAAAAAGAATTAGTCCTCTTTTTTTTTAAAACTATAAAATATCCTACAATTTAAACCCTCAGTTGCTACTAACAGTAATTCATTCGTTTGTTATTCGAAGCAAGTTTAAAGTAAACCTCCACTGATGTTGATACGCTATCAGCGCGGGCGGGTTGCAGCGCCCTTTTAATTAGTGAAAATATTGTCACCGACAGATAGACGAGTTTAAAATTGAAAACAAACTTCGCTATTATATGTAGTTTTGTTTCTATATAAAATGGTGTGGTATATTTTACTGGGGCCTATGTTTGCCTTAATTAATATTATGTTTTTAATTATTATTTTTAATAATTAATTAATATTTTATTGTTAATTTAATTGAGCGCCTAGTAGTGTTGCTAGTCGTGGTGCAGGTGCACAAGTAAGTTTGTGTGACGTAAACAAGATAGGTTGTGGGTTCGATGTCCACTCGAGGAGATGAAATAATTTTATTTTCTCGCTCCGGTAACGAGGCAAAGAGCGGCATTGAGTTTCGCCTCTCAAAACGCAATGCTTCCAGAATTCGAGGTATAGTTGGAAACGGAAGTATTTTAATATTAGCTTCCCAGGTTCCCTCTGCCTACCTACTATGTGCGGGATAATTAAAATAAAATAAATTATAGTACCAACAATATAAAACGGTGAAGTACATTTTTTTCATCATATATATCATATATATTTTCATCAAATCATATATAATTAATATTCATTTCTTTTAGTAAGTAGCATCGATTTCTTGAATCAATAGAGCGGACAGCCGCGCACGTGGCGGCGCTCGTTACAGGACTTTATTATAAATCCTTTGTACGATGACTGATTGACGGACACCTGGCTTTGTGTCGTTTGTGTGTTATTATAGTGATTTGTGAAATAATATCATTAAAATGTTGATAGTTCGTTTAAATTTTCGAACGGGGTGGATTTGAACCTACAACTACTCGCCTTTTAAGCTATTCCATCAGGTTAAAAAAACTCTCGATGACTAACAGTTTACTTTCTTAAAATTTTAATTTTTCATGTTTACTTCTTGATCCTTATTTGATAAAATTAAAGGGTTCTTAATATATGTATTTTCATCAGACGTTTAGATATTACTTAACAAAAAATATTTATTAAATATATGCTATTAAAGTCAACCATGGCCCAGGAGCACAAGCGTGCGATTCGAAGAAATAAAATATTTAATATTCGCGCTCTGGTAACGAAGCAAAGCACCGCCTTGAGGTCCTTCACTCAACATACAATGCCGGAATGAAAGAAAGTGTCTAAGTCAGAATTGAGTGTCTTAACACTAGGTTACCAGGTTCCCTACCTACCTACCGCAATACAGCTTAAACTAAAAAAAAGCTATTAAATAGCTATCATACACCCATTAATAAATATCCCATGCTCTTGACAGGTACATATTAAATCCCCACCACATAACCTTCACGTGGCAATGAAAATCATCTATTTCGATTAATCCTATCTCGTTTATTATTCCATTTGTGCTGACATTTGGTTCGACTCGATCAACTATTCGTTTTAAGGGGTATGTATGGCCCGCCCGTTCTAAGGGGTATGTGTTACTTTAAAAATTCAAAAGCATGGCTAATATTAGTATTGTTATACGTTAATACTGTTATGTATATAGAAATATATGATTTGATATTTTCATAAGATTACGACATTTCCTTAATTTGTACTCATCTACAGCATTTTTTATTCTGTAGGTTTCGTTCATTTATGTGTATTATATCTCAATGAGACTTTTTCTGATCGACTATCAATCCACGAAAACCTGTGATTTATTTCTATATTTTTAAACTCACGAAGAAAATTTATTAGTTTTCAATGCAATAGATAACGGTCACAGACATGGACATAGGAATAGGCTGCCTGAGATAAACCTAGCCCTAAGAAATTTTAAAAAAACCAACACGTACATATCTATTCAAACACAGATAATGTAGATAAAATATATCCTAATACACCCATGGTCACAGATAAGGCAAAGTTTGTTAATATCTAGATATTATAGAGGGCATCACTACATATAATATTAGTTATATTAATTATTATCTTATATTAGTTTGATTTTAACAAGATTGCAATATTTAACCATATGCCAATATTTAACATCAAAGTTGTTGGCATAGTGTTAACACCACATAAGTCTTTATTTTAATTTTAAAACTCGAATAAATAATTAACCACGTGAATGGAGAACAGAGTGTCTCAACACTAGTGTAGGAGGGAACCTAGGTTCCCTCTGCCTGTTCTGCTGTCTGTGGGATACAGTGTGACGCTAGTCACATAAAAATTGAAGTTGCTGCCTTTATTTTCCTAGCTCTATATTACATTTAATATTTTCCTTGTTTAGATGTAAATGATAAACATTTTATATCCAAATATCTATCAATAAATAAACGTACATAGTATTGGAAATGTCTAGATATCCGCGCGGATTACAGCTGGAAATTGAGTCGAAAGTCAATTTCCTGCAACGAAGAATCTTTTCAGTGGCTCTCGTCGGGCCCTTACTTTAAACTGTATTTTTGTAATATTGGAATATTATATTTTCAAACCATATGTAATTTTAAACTAAACAGTCTTATATTTCTTTAAAATGTATTAATTTTTGTTCCACCACGCAATGCCTCTAGAATTCTTCGGAAAATGGAGTATGGAGTGTCTTAACTCTGGGTTCTATCTGCGAGTTCAAGAATACGGGATACTAAAAATGCTATTTAAAAACAAATTAAAAAGAAAACTTTACTCTTATTTCATTACATTGATTGACAAATCCACCACTATGACGCATCTCTCCATTTTTTAACCAACAAACACTGTAAGACGTCAGCCAGGTTCACTCTATCGAGTGTTAGAGTGGCGATGACTCCGACGAGGGGACAAATTGTGCGCGCCCATGGGAAATCTACGGTTATTAGCTGTCAATCATCACAGATCGAATCTCCCTGTAATGATTACATGTCGCTGAGATTTTATTTATGTTATATCTCAATTTTTTCCTTTAAAAATAGTGTTTGGTACTAGAAAGATCGTATAGATAGAGTTGGAGACGGAGAGAGTGGTGTTAAGGAGGCTAGAAGAAGATAATAAGAAGAGAAGGAGTAAATTAACTAGTATTTATTTGATTTTAAATCAGTATACTCTGAACGAGAAATAATGGTTACGACGTATAATTAAAGAAACCAAGCAACCAATTTTTCCATATTAACCATATCAAGTATAATATTTGTAAGCCTTACCCTTACCTTAAATAATAAGGAAATTATCATAGTTTAGTTTACTTTTCCCTTAATTATATGTAAATCGTGTACATCTATATAATTTTGCTTACATTATTTTGAAGAATAATTTTATTGTAAATCTAAAATATACGTTTAAAAAGTCTCCACCAAATTAACATTATGCTGATGAAATATTCAAAATCCAAAGAAAATCCGTTAACACCGCAAAACAAAAGACAAGAGCAAGAGAGTTTATAAATATAAATGAATTGCCTTATCTGCCACGTTAAATATTAATGATCATCCCCATTACCTCGAAAGCTTCTACGGACGGACCGAATTTCTTCTTTCCGTATATTAAATTTACTGGAAAGGTCTTCTAAAATTTTATTGGTTCTTAAAAAAAAGTAATTAATTAATTTCAATCTTAAATTACATGTTATATTAATTTTACATGGAAGTCGGTTATATATGAACGTTAAAGAAATTTTATTTTACATTTTTAAATAGATTAAAAAGCTTTTACTAACGATATTGCATTAAGTTTGTATAGTTTAACTTATAGATATTTTTCATTTTTTTATATAACATAAATATTAAAAGTCATTCAAATCACATCCAGGAAAAGGTCTGACCACCATCTATTTCCGTTTCTTCCACCAATCATAAGGGCGATTGACTAAAAGGCAATAAATCCTGCCCAGGGCACAATACATCACAACACTCCACCTTCCCTAATTACAGGATACCGTCAAATTAAGCTTTAGCTACTTCACTTTAAGTGTGTACTTTATAAATAGTTATGTTTAAAAAAATATATTTATATGTATAATTGTCTTATCAAATATATCTATGTAAAAACAAATAAAATTAAATCAGCTTCACTTCAGGTAGGCAGAGGGAACCTAGTGTTAAGACACTGCACTCACCACTTTCCGCCAAATTCTACTGACATTACGTGTTGAGTGGTGGTAAGTGGAGGTAGTGAACAAATAAAAATATTAAGTATTTCATTTCTTCGAGTGGGAATCGAACCCACTACCGTTTACAGTTACGCGTGCGCCGCTATACCACAACTGGACTCGCCTACATTACAAGCTATATTCAAATACAAACGATGTTCAAAGATAAACTACACGTATGTTCAAATATAAAAGATTTGAACCCACACCCAATCTACACTATCAAATACTTTAAATAATCTACCCAATACCACTCCATCATCTCATCTCCTTATCCTCACACTACAAAGCTTCGATAATCAACAAATGGGATATAAGTTCCACCATAACCCATTAATGTCCAACAGTATAGCGTTACACGCGTCATTAGGGGCTTTATTAATAGACTATGGAAGGGTTATCGAGATTACGCGATGATGCTGATTGTTGATATTCGTGTAATGAATGGCCTACATTGTGGATATGTGTTGATAGATATTTATACTTGTTTCTAAATGCTTTAGTCTGACGCTATAGCCGTAGGCAGAGTGAACCTAGTGTTAAGACACTCCGTTCCCTATTTTCCGCCGAATTCTGGAGGCAGAACGCTTTTCCTCGACACAAGAGAAAATAAATAAAAATAAGTTGTAGACCATAGCAGAATAAGCAGAGGGGACCGGAAAACCTAATGTTAAAACACTCCGCTCCCACTAAAACACTTTTGATCCTTACTTTCTGTTGAATATAGAACTCTTGTGAACAACGCTACGCTTGCCTCATTAGTAAAGGAAAATGAGCGAGTAAATGAAAATATTAAAATATTTAATTTGCTCATATACTTACGTGTATCTGCGCTATGACTTACAAGGAACCTAATACATAATAACATTCACCACAAATATAATTACATATAATTTAATCCTATTAATATTAAACATTCCATAGTTTCTGACCGGGTGATTTGTCATCGCAACGCCACCAATTAGCATGCTGGCAACCGCAAGACACGCGAGCCTGACAAATGGTCACGTTGTCACGCCATCTCAACAACGCGTTTAATTAATTCAAACGCTTCAGGATGTGTTGGGATGAGGTGATACGGGAAAACTTTATAGTGGGGTAAGAATTATTTTCGTTTTTTTTCTTTGAACTATTGAAAACCGCCACTCAACACATAATTTCTTGAAAATTGGACGGAATATGGGTACGTTTCTATTATCTTCTTTTTTTTGGTAGCTTAACGCTCTATCCAGTACATAGCATGGTAGATATCGGGTTTCCCCTAGTTTTACCTATTTAGTGTTGAGACACTTCGTTCAAATAAACACTGTCGTTCTTCACTTCCCTCTGAATTCGGGAGACATTGTGTATTGTGTTGCGGAACTCAAAACAAAGTTAAATTTTATATATATTAAAGTTAAGCTAGAATACTAAACTATCACATTTTTTTACAGATTCTAAAGCAAACAAATAAAATTACCCTTAAATTTAGTTAAAATTTTAACATTATTTACCCAAATAATCGATTACAATAACCCGCAACATATCAATTACGTTGTCAGCTTCACTATTCATACTAATATGTAGGTAAGATCTGTGTTTAATTAAACAATTTGCGGGGCGGCTCCCTTTGATTTACGTTCTTACCAAGCTTTGATACAACCGACAAATGACACGTATGTTTATCGCCGATTCTGTAAAATAATGTGGAATAGGTTTTATCTTAATTTACAGTTTATTATTATTATTACAATTCTATTAAGAATCGTGATATAATAGCTTATTATGATCTGGTATTTTTTGGTGATTTTTTTTATTATTTAGTTTTCTACTATTATTTATTTTTTTAATTTAAAATTTCTAATATCAATTATAAATGAATGAGTATATTAATAAATTTCAAAAGATATTTATTAGGCCATATATTATCTATGCACCTACATTTATATACAGTTACGTAAGTGTCACTTTGACTTCAAAAGAAGCCAAACGTCAAAAGAAGAAATCTCGTCATTTTATAAGAAGTATTTTTAAGCATTTATTTTAGATATATTTATTTTATAAAAGTATAATGCACATACTTATTATAAATGTAATTTTGTTCTACGGAATTTATGCTAATTACATACCAGATTCTAATTCGCTTAACGTTGGATCAGTTCTATTTAATCTTAATCATTTGAATAAAAGTCTTTGGTATAAGTATGAAATAGAACTTTTGGATGCACGAAAATATCTTCAAAATATACTCCCTACTCCTCATCATATTACAACAATAAACGAAAATTCTCTTGATCATTTAATGGACTATTTCAAAGATTGTTATGTGACAATCAAACGTGAAGCACCAAACAACCATATTCAGAATATAATGAACATCGCGCTTTCAGATGTCTTTGGAGGCTATTTAAAGGTGTGGATTCTTCCCATTACTAAGTATGCCTACTATGGCGGAAGCGTTTCTATGGATAAAGCCTTGAGTATGTTTCAAATTTACGATAAACTCAAGAGCAATCTTCATACTGATGGAAATGACTGGCGTAGTCCAGATGACAACATTCTGAGATCAGTCACAATAGATGTAGTGTCAAGACCACATACAACATTTACAAGAAGCATGGGAGATCCTTGCAAACCTCTGTCGTTCTACGAAAAAACTGACACGGACTTTAAAATACCTATGCCTATTTTGAATTGGAACATTCAACCACCTTCGCTTGTTTTGCCTCTTAAAAGTAAATCGTGTATTTCTCTAACATCTCCCGATTCTTCTTATATAATGTTACAATATTTGGACATTGCTGAAAATTGCATGAAAAGCCAGAATGTTCAAAAGCTAAATGAATTTAAGGAAAGATTCCAAATTTGGCTTTCATCGGACGTTGTTCCACACCTCAAGGATGAAAGTTTGTATTTGGCATTTGGAAATATATTGAGTCTAGTAAACAAAACGAAACAACTTGGTAGGAAAATATGCACAAATTGTAATGTAAAATACGAAAACTTTAAATGTAAAGCTTCTGCAATGAAATCACATGGACAATTGCTGTTAAAAAAATATTATATTGTAGCTATTATCTTGTTAATAGAAATAATTTGGTGTATACCTTCAATTTATTACGTTATACGCTACAAAAGAAAGAATCGATTTCAAAGAGCTAGAGAGCGTTTCTGCAGATTTTTCAAAAGGAAGCCTACATATAGCCTGCATCATTTTTCACAATACAATTATGAAAATAATAATTTTAAAAGTTACGGAAGTGGTTTAAAATTGTTTTTCAAACGGGACGAAAGAAATGTAGATGTAGATCCGTTTTCTTTAAATGATTCTGAATTATTATCTAATGAAACACAAAATAAGGCTGTGTCTTATGAAAATTTAACTTTGATAGATGAGGTGCCAAAAAAGAGTTCGTCAAAAAAGCAACACAAAGTTGCGTGTATTTCTGTTCAAGATTCAATTAATGTTGGTAAAGCACCTAAAAAGACACAAAATGTTTTAATTAACACAAGCTCCATGAAAAATCGAAATCATGAAAGTACGTCTTTCTCATTAAAACAATCAACGTCGGTCCCAAAAGATGAAGAAACAATAAATGAAATAAACTATTCACAAGTTAGCTCCACAAAAAAATCGAGCAGTGGATTAAAATGCATTTGTTGTATGACAAATGAAAATGTTTCTAAAAATCCTCAACTTCTTTGCCCTTGCATTAAATGCACAGATTCAAAGAATGATGAAAATGAAACATTAATTGATATTAATAAAAAACCAAAGCCAAAATATTTTAAATTCAGACAAAATGATATTGAAAAGAAATGCAAACCTGTAACGACTGTACAAACGAATCAAAAAACTCGTATTCAAGCGAGAACAGTGACTACAAAAAAATCAGAAGTTCCTCATTTACATATTAATGTTAAAAAAACAACTGAAATAAAAGAAGAAGTTACGAGTATAAAAGAAACGGCCGGAAGCAGTAGAACACCGAGTAAAATACCTAGACTAAAAATTAAAAGTGATCTAAGAGAAACCAATAATAATATTAGTAATAAATGCAGCAAAAATCCTCCAAAACCAGCAGATGCACCTGTTACTAGATCAATATTGCGAAAGAATAATTTGAAACTAAATGATAAAATCTTAGACGACAGTGCTATCAAACGTGACTCAAATGTAACCAAGAAATTAAATGCCAGCTTATAATATAATACATTTTGAATATGAAATTCATTAAATAAGTTTACTTTTACCATTACAATTATATTACTAGTTATGACCAATAAATAGATGTTATAAAATAATTCTGTTTCATTCAAAAATTAGATAATATGGCTGGATAGAAGTATACTCCACACCAGCCCTACCTCAGGGCCTGGTACTAATCACCCTGACGAATTTATTGGCTGCGATCCGGGTGAATTATACCCGGTTGTACCCGGATGAGTTACTGCATATTTTGCTGCTCAGGTGGCCGCGGGGTCCAGTAATCTGTCATTAGATACACTTAGCAAATTGACTATTCGGACCAGAGATTACTTTACTTTAGATAATTGTAACTATGGTTAGGTATATGGAAGATTATTATAAATTTTTGTATTTTTCTGCCTACCAATCAATATTTATTTCGATTTTACTATATTGGTAGATTTAAGGTTAAATCCTGTTGATATTAACTTTTTTTTTTTGTTTTAGCTTCACGCTGTATCCCGCACACAGCAGGGTAGGCAGAGGGATCGTGGTAGGCGTGCTTTGCCTCGACACCAGAGCGAAGAAATGGAAATATAAACGCAAATAAATATTTCACTTCCTCGAGTGGGGATCGAACTCACCCTTGTCACACCCTTGTGCCGCTACACAACGGCGGCGCAAAACAATTAAAGATTTTCAACCGAAAACATCAATTAAAATATCAATCGACCATAAATTTCTTAATCAATTGGGATGAATTTATTAACATTAACCTTATCAAGACATTTCTAAACTATTGGCAACAATTTAATCACGGCAGAGACTTATCGGGCGGGGTGACCAGTCCGCTATAAATACCGTCTAATGTCGTGGGCTTACGACCAATTTTGCGGGATAATCTCCGATTGACATAGAATTTTGGGGCAATCGTCCTCGATCCTGAGTAATTTATGTTCTTCTATTGTTGAACTAATTATGGTGAGCTGGTAATAGAATATCTAGTCAATAACAGATATCTTAATAGTTTCCTTTATTATAGGGAGATTTTCATTTCTTTGTGGTGGTTTTATGGTTTTTATTAATTTAACATTGACTGCTTTAAAAGTTTGCAATATTAAGTAAATTATTTTATCAGTATGTGCCTAAAAACTTTTCAATGCTAAATATATAAAACAAAAATATATCGCTCCTTTTATCCTTTTAATAAAATGATTAATATCATATTTTATATTTTTTAAATTTGTTAATGTGTTAACGCTACGTAAAATGTTGTGCTAATAAATATTTAGAATATCCTTGAAAAAAATATTGTATGGGACAGCCTGTACACCAAAAACAAATGTACTTCTCGTGGTAATCCCACAAAATTAAATAAGCATATTGCACAGATGGGTAGCGCGGGCGCGGGTCATCGCTGATTTATGGCGCTTCGACCGGGATTACTCCGAATTTCTCTGTTAGCTGGATTTAGCTTAAAAGAGACCAGCTTAATCAAGTGCTTTGCTTTAAATGATTATTATATTACTTGAGTTACTTAAACGTGCCCTTTTCTAAAATGTATTTTTTTTTGGCTTCATGCTGTATCCCACATGTAGGAAGGTGGGCAGAGGGAACCTAGTATTAAAACACTCCACTTCCCCATTTTCCGCGAAATTCTGGGGGCAATGCGTGTTGATTAGTGGAACTCAACGCCGCGCTTTTCCTCGATACCAGTGCGAATGAACTGAATTATTAAATATTTAATTTCCTTGAATGGCAATCGAACCCACAACCTGTCGCGTTTACGGTCACACACTTGTGCCTTTCACCACGTTCTCATCTTTCGTAGAGCTTTTATCAGAATATGCAGAAATTGGTTAAAATTTTTACATTTTTGCGAGCTAATTCTAAGACAAATATATAAGACTGCTTTTTCGTAAAGAAAAATAATATTATAAGCATCATAAATTAAAAAGCGCCATAAATCTCGGCACACTCGCTCACTATCAGCGCGAAGTCAAAAGTACTCCTTAAATTAACCCGTTGACAACGAATTGCCCGAAACACCCCAAAAACGTCGCCAACTCGTAGACGCTGTAATTTAACCAACCCTTGTTTGGAAACTCAAGATTTCGATATGCATCTGCAACCTTATCTGGCTTCCCTCCCCACCAGATATAAGGCTTGCCGTCCTGGAGAAGCATTTGACTAAATATTATGTAAAATCAATTCGTAATATATTTTTTTCATGTTCTGACTAAATTTATCTAGGTATAGGATATCTCATAACATTAAGATCTACACACAACATACTTCGTTTTATATCTACAGAAAGTATACATAGTGATTTATTGCTTCAACGCAAAGTGGGGAAAGGAGTATCTTAACACTAGGATTCCACTTCCACTGCATATCCTGCTATGTGCAGAATACAGAAGCTGATTTAATTTTTTAATTTTGATTGTTAATATTATATTATTACTCTAAATAAATTGAAATCTTGAAGAATTTCCTTTGTCACTGGATTACCAGCCCAGAGGAAGTAAAAGGACACGGATGATAAAGTGTAATGCGACAAGGTTGTTGGGCGAGCAAATACTTCCCTTCAGTAATTTCGGCAGATAGGTGTGTTCGTAATTAAAGCATGGTAACAAGGTCCCTTGGGACGTGCTAAGACAAGACCGAGGTGCCTCTCGAGTAAGCAAATATTTGGAAATATTATAAACTTATGATTTCTATTATTATCTATTTATTTAATGTTTAAATTTTCAACTAAGGTTGTGTTAGCTAAATTTTCGTTCAACTCAGTGGCTATTTATTTAAATGACTCTTCGTATTTAAGTATTACTGTGTTTAACATTTTCATTTTCATTGCTGTTTATTTGTGTAGTTTCATTCATTTCTTTTTAAATAACATATTTTTTTTTTACTTTCGTTGAATAAATGTATATATCACGAATAAGATTCTAATCCACTGCCAAATAGCTTAGTAAGCCATATAAGTAAATACTGTAAGTCTCAATAAATGAAAATGTTCTTTGAAAAATATTGTATGAAATTAATGGCAAAATATACTTTTCGGATTTTTTCCCTTTATTTATATTGTAGGTTCTCACACCTTAGATATATCACCACACTGGGTTTCATATAAAATGCAACAAAAACGACACATAAACGCTCATATCTTTAATTGCATTAATCTTCATTTTTACTTTGCTCCAAGGAATCGTAGACCTAAATATTTGATATTAATTTAACCTTAATATTTCGTTCGTTCGTTTCTTTCTTTTTTTAAGATACGGACCCCTAAAAATCAATCACCTACAATTAATACAATCAATTCCAAAATCTTCTTCAGAAGCAACAATCCTTTAGTAACATCTTCATCATTATTTGTAGGCTTCTACAAACTAAACAATAATTTGCCGACCATTTTATATAGAACCTCGTAAACTAGCAAACGCGAACTAAATATTTGGAAAATTGGCAAAGCGAAGGTTTATTTTAACTTGGTGGCGATAAATACCAAAGGGGACTTAAAACAAATTAATCACGGGTCCAATTTGGTGGTACAATGGGTGGTTGGAATGAGTGGGATTTCGTTATTGCGACCAGGTTGCGCTGACAAATAGTAATAATTTATTATAGTGTATGGTACTAGTAAATTAAAAGATGCTCTACGAACTCAGGTTTTTTTTTTTGTAAATTATTAATTGTTTGAGGCAGTGTGTGTAATGGCACATTGTGTGATTGGGAACGCGGTAGTTGTAGGTTCAATTCTCACTCGGGTGAATTAATTATTTAATAGTTTATTTTCTTCGTTCTGGTAATGAGACAAAGGGTTTAACTCTCCCACTCAAAATGCATTGTCGCTGCAAGTGAGTAGAAAAAGGAGGAACAGATACATTGGGTTCCCTTACCTCCTACCTGGATATGCGAGAAAATACGTGAAACTGTAAATTAAAATATAATAGTTTTTTTATAACGATCATATAATTATCAACATTTATGTATTTTTGTGAACCTGCTCCTTTAAACTGTTATAATAAATTTTAACTAAATAATCTAATATGAAGACATTAAATTCTGCTGATCTAAAAAAAACTGTCACCAAATCAAAAAAAACTTCATCAAAAACATTTCCACAAGTAGGAATCGAACCAACAACTCTCAATCAAAAACCAGTTACGTGTTCATATCAAGTTCAAGGTACATTCCAGGATTCAGTCAACAAATAGAGACAACAAGGAACATCCGCAAGATGTTTCTCGCAATACTATTAACGTCGCGAGATCTTTAATTTGTATTTCCTTTCCAAATAGATTGCGTTATGCCTTCTAATAAGCTATAGGGGTTAAATAATTTGTTTACTTTCATACTGTTATTGAGATTAGTTAAATGAAAATTATATTTAGCTATAGTTAATTTGCTATTAATAAAAGATAGTGAGGCCAGTCGTGGCGCAGAGGCACAAGAGTGTGAATGTAGTTGCGACAGGTTGTGGGTTCGATTTTCTTTCGAGGAAATATAATATTAAATATTTTAATTACTTCGTTCTGGTGACGAGGCAAAGCTCAATGAATGTCCGCCATTCAACACACAATGCCTCCAGAAGTCGGAAAATATGGAGCGGAGTGTTTCAGCACTAGGATCACTTTGTCTATTCTGCTGCATGCCGGATATATCGTTTAGCTAAAAATAAATAAATATGTATGATGGTTTATGTATTTTGCTTCGTTAGAAATGTTTTAATTGTTGTCAAAATTTACAAAATTATTTTAATAAATCATTCGTTACATATAGTTACTTGAAAATATAATTCAATATAATTATTTCAATTCAAAATATTAATTCAAAGTTCATGACACATCTTTGCCTATACGTTTGTACCTAGCTCTCACTCATAAAATCATAAAAATTACACAATCTAAGCCCAAATTCATTTAAGGTTAATTATTCTTTTAAACATTTTACTAACAGTTATAACATAACATATTTTCAAGATACCTCATATACATACTCGCTAGGCAATATATGAACAAATTTATATTTAAAATAATTGTATACATATTTTTTTAAATTAACTTCATTATTTCTGCAAATGAAATCACATATACACCTGGCGGAACTGGCCTAAACCAGTGCGGTAATTAAAAAAAAACACCGGAAACGGTACCGTTCCCTTACGTCCGGTTGCCGATTGGCTGATCTTTGACCCAACCCCACCTGACATATGTGGTACATAGACGGTTATATACTAAACCCTAGTGTGAATGTAGACTCCCTTCGCGACGATATCGATTTACTGGCAGGAGGAAAGAGTTACACGCACCTTACGACTGAGGTAAAACTTAATCTGGTCTAAGTCGTTTATATGGCAAAGTGAACTCTAGAGCAAGACAAACAAAATTAAAAAAAAAAATCAGTTTCACGCTGCATCCCGCACATAGCAGAGTAGGCAGAGGAAACCTAATGTGAAGACACTCTGTTCTCCACTTTCCGCGGAATTCTGGAGGCATTGCGTGATCAGTGGTGCGAAGAAATGAAAATTTAAATTTAAATAAATATTTCATTTCCTCGAGTGGGGATCGAACCCATAACCAGTCGGTTCTACAGTCACACTTTGTACCCCTACGTCACAACTAGCCTTAAATTTAACAGAAAGGATACTTAAAAAACAGAAATTAATCTATGTGTTAATAATTTAGGTGCAAATTATGCCAAATAGATTTGAGTGACTTCAAAGAAGTTTGCGTAGATATTTACGAAATAAATGGTAAAATTGCGCTGCTTATACTGCTAGATATGGAATAAGACCTGGAATAAGACCTGGAATGAAACTCAACACGGAAGTTTTAGCTATCAGCTAGCTATAAACCAGAAGAAGTAATAAAAATACACTGAAAATAAATTACTTTAAAATATCTCATACCTGTGTCTAAAATCTCTAAACGTAAATAGTATCCGTAGTCATAAATCGTCTTAAAAAGTTTTAAGTGCATGCGCTATGAACAAATTAGTTGCATATATCTTAAAGATAAAATATCTAATAACTAAATTAGATATATTTTTTACGCTTCACTTTATATCCTGCATAAGTACTGAAAGGTAACCAGAAGGAATGTAGAGACACTCTGGTGCCCACTTTCCGACGAAGTTTTGAGGAATTGTGTGTTGAGTGATAGAACTCAACGTCGCGTTTCAACCTGGGCGGTCTCTACCTTTTATAATTAAAGAATATATATAATATATAAAATTTCATTCAAATATTCCCAAAATCAAAGTTAAGTACGATCCTCAACGGCATTAAACTATTCCTTGCATCTGGTTGCATATTTCAAACCATTAAGGACCAATCGTGGCCAATTTGAGCTTGTGGCGAGCCATGCTGTAGTCATTAGTAAGTAACCTGATATTACTTAAAACTTATTTTTTCTTGCTTGATAACACTATTCTTCAGCTACAGCTTCACGCTGTATCCCGCATGCAGCGTAGGGTAGGAGGGAATCTAGTGTTGTAGGGAAAACATTCCGTCCCCACTTTCCGCCGAATTCTGGAGGCAATGCATGCTTTAAATTCCATCAAGTTAAATTGTACTGTATTAATGGAATTTGCATGTTGAAACATCACAAAATGTGACATGAAGAGAAACAGAAATTGTGAAAGAAGAGTGGAAGACAGAAAGTTTCAATTCTACTTCTCACTAAATGATTCAAAATCCAATATAAATCTAAATATATAAACAAACAAACAAAAAAAATCGAGACATTTCTCAAAAACCCCCATTTCCAATAGGAGCAACGACTTCCATTACGCCAATACCAGGCAGCCAGTGCTATAACTCAATGAACAATGGTCGGCATTCTAATCCAGGCACAAGCTGCTATAATGAAATTCCCCGGACTCGCCCGCGGCTCCACTGTGGTCACTGTCGTCAAAACAATTAAATGCGGTCAACTTGTATGGGATGGGATGGGCAATGTACACGTTCATTATTTGTTTGGCCCAACTTGTATGAGATGGGCAAATTCTGTATTTGTTCGGATAGATTTGCATGATATATTGTCAAACATTGCGTTTTGAGTTGCAGAACTCAACGCCGCGCTTGGCCTCGACACCAGAACGTAGAAATGGAAATATAAACGTTAATAAATATTTCACTTCCTCGAGTGGAAATCGAACCCACAACCATCAAAGACACATGCGTCGCAGTCAAAAAAAGAAAATATCCCAAAACAATTAGGTACAAAGTTGACAATTTCCCTTACATTTCACACTTACTCAACAGTCGTGCGTACTTAAATAATTATTCTTTTCAGAACCATTTGCTAATAGAGAGAAGTGCTCCATAACCCCATTTTCCACTAAACCCAGAACTCAGGAGTAAGAGCTATTCAGAGGGTTAGGAATTAAGCGATACATTCTGTTGGACAATAGCAGGTGTAGTTGTGAATCTGCATACTGACTTTAAGTAATTGGCCCTAGTGTAGGGTTGGCGTGTTCTGATATGGAACGTTAAGGAATTACCCTAAATTTATAAGAACCTTTAGTTCTGAATAGGGAATTTATTGCCAATCACTCTTTCATTTTAATTGGAGCATATTGGAATGAATTTTCTATTTAGTTATATTATGTAAAAAAATGAAAGTTTATCAATATTAAGGCCGTCGTGACGTAAGATCGCAGTATGAGTTCGATTTCCAATCAGGGTAATATATTTCTTCAGTTCAGTTCTTCAGTTCCGGCAAAGCTTGGCGTTGAGTTCCTTCACTCAACACGCAATACATCAATAATTTTTCGGTGCATCACCCCAATTATTATATATACATAAAATACTCTCGTAAAATTCAAATCATATTATTTTTCCCCATTTCTATTTTCCCTATAACCTTATTTCCTTGTATTTCCACCATACAAGGCACAGCCCTGTTCAAGGGGAGTGGTAGGTCGCCTACAATGGAACTCCCATCACAATGAGTGGCGCCTTCATTATTTACAAATGAGCGTATAAATCTACCGCGGACGATCCAGACAGTCATACTAATTTCGTATACTACCCTCCTTTTCTCTCTTACGTGTTTATTAATAAGTGGGAGAGGGATAGCGTTGTTATTTGATTCAGGAACTACAGTTACAGTTACAGTAATCAAGATGTTTAAGATATGATGGTTTAATGTTAGCTGATTTAGTATTCGTAATGTTTAGTCTTAATGGTATGTCGTTGGAATTATAATATGTATTAAACGATGGCTTATTGTTCTGTTATTTCAATATTAAAACATTAGCTGCATACCGCCAGAGGAAACCTGCTAGTGTTAAGACACTCCGTTCCCCATTTTCCGAGGCATTCTGGAGGCAGTGGGTGTTGAGTGGTGGAACTGAATGCTAATGAAAACATTAATTATTTTATTTCTCATTGATAATGAAAACCATACAAATTTCCGAACATATAATTCCGAACATATTATTTGAACTTAGATTCAAACCTAATGAAAAATATCCAAAACCAACCCTACTATCACACTATAGTAAATAAACACAATTGACACAATTTTCCTTGACTTCCCAATTTATTCATAGCAATAAATACCCCAAAATACCTACCTACCTCACAAATAAAGTGCGTACAAACCCTCTTTAAAAAACCTGGTGGTATCAAGTCAACAACGTCTTAAAACGATTACAGACAGTCGTCAAGGTGTGACTGTGAGGGAACACGCAAATCGCATTAGATATGTTAAATCTGGTCCCTCTTGGGAGGGAAAAGCTTTTTTTTCGCTATATTTTTATGCGTATCGCTTACTTTTGTGATTATTGTACGGGTGCCATTTCCATTGGTTTTGTAGTGTGATTTAATACTTTAGATCTTTTGAGTTTTGCGTATTGCTTATATATTTATAGATAGATATTTTTCTAACTTCACTTATTCCACTATATATGGAATATAAGATGTGAAATTAGAATGTAGATATATTAAAAATAAATTATGCAATACACATTTTAATAAATTATTCAAAAATTCAAACTTATTTTTTAAAAACCAAAAGAAAACACAAAGTGTGACCATAAACGGGATAGATTATGGGTTTGATTCCCATTCGAGGAAATGATTTATTTATTAATTTCTTTTCTTCGCTCTGGTATCGAGATGAAGCGGGGCGTTAAGTTCCGCCACTCAACACCGAATGCCAGAAATCGGAAATTGATAAGCAGAACGTCTTATCACTAGGCTAGAAACTGAAAAAAAATATAAATAAAATAGACATAAGTATCAAACCACACCAAGAGATGCACAACATGTGACATTTCCCCAAGTCAGTTTCCAAGGAGCTCCCGGAACGTACCCGGGGTTCCGACGGCGGAGAGTCAATACTCCTTCAATTTACTTTGCAGATTGTCACTCTTAATCGCGGTTACGATTCTTTTACTTTTGTATGGAAATGTGTGAATGTTTATGATATTAACGTTTTATGTTATTTTTGCAATAAATTTAATGTTATGTAAAAAACTGGTTAAATGGGTGGTGGTTTCTGGATTTCGACGGGAAGTGCAATTTATTAAAGTTGATAAACTTAGGCTTGTGGTCATATGCACTAATTTTAAACTATAATTATAATTTTGAAATTATTTTTTTATTACAATCGAAAATCTTATAGAAATAATTATATAAAATATGACATTTCGATTGTCATGTTATATGTAATATAGAGATATCCCGAGGGCACTCTAAAGACGTATGTAACTTTATTGAAAATAACTTGAAACAGAATCAATTGTTACGCATTGGGTGCAATAGAACAGCGCCTGCCTGTTAACGCAACGGTTGTAGATTCAATTCCCATTGCACATTACTTTCATTACCCTGCTATAGTATTTAAATAGAGTGAGGCGTTAAGTTACGCCACTCAACGAATAACATCCCGAAAATTGAGTTAAATGTGGGGAATGGAATGTCTGAAAACTAACCTGCTACAAACTGCTAAGCTGAAACAAATATTATACTCATACAAATGGACACAACCACTTTAATTTCGACGAAAATATACATTTCTATTGAAACACAAAACTACATCTTCTTTTTTTGAAACCGGTTAATGAGAAATCTCTCCCCTTTACCTACTAAAGTGTTATTTGATGTTTTTTGCTCACCGCAGATATTCACACTCGAGTAAGCGATTACTTCCCAACCCCATGACCCCTTTGTGTACAATCGGATAAATGTCAACCATTTAGACTAATGTCACTTTATAATTCTAATGTAAATTTAAATCTCTGAACAAACTGAATTTGCCAAAGAAAGTCACGTTTATAATTCGTAGGTAATCTCTTAAATATGAAGAATATGTTTAAAATTTTTATTTATACTTACTTAGAGTATGAAGTGACGCAGTGGCACAAGCGTGTGACTTTTAGAGGTAGGTAGTGGCTTCGCTCTGGGGTCAAGGCAAAGTGCGGTGTTGAGTTCCGTCACTCAACAATGCATGCCTCAAAAATTCAACGGAAAGTGAGGAACGGAATGTCTTAACACTAGTTTCAATCTGCTATATGCTGGATACAGCGTGAAGCTTAAAAAGAGAAAAAAAAACAAAATGTAGGTATAATTATACATTTAAATTCTTTAATTTATAATTATACTTCTTAATTCTATTAGAAACTAACACTACACTTGTTATATTAATGTGTATAATTTTTAGTGACCTAGGCCTTTATAAGTCCTCTATATCTCGAAACTTGCAGATTTCTTGATTACTTTCTTGCAGATTGCACTATATCTCCAAAAACTGACTATATTCTACCTATGATTAAATACAAGAATATTTCTATTAACACAGGTGTTGTTAACGACCTACAAAACCTAGAAGGGTTGTTCTTTCCCCTCAGAATTAACTCTTACAGCCGCCCGCTGAGATAACATCCGAATAAAATAATAAATTCTCCACCAGAATAAGTAGACCTCTCATTAAAATGCATTGAACGTGAAGCACGCTCTACATTTGTCTTAAATAAAAATTAAATCAGCTTCACGCTGTATCCCGCACACAGCAGGGTAGGCGGAAGGAACCTGTTAAGGCACTCCTTTCCCCACTTTCCGCCAAATTCTGAAGGCATTCTGGAGAAGTGCTTTGCCTCGAAACCAGAGCAAAGAAATGAAAATATAAATTTAAACAAATATTTTATTCCCTCGAGTGGTGATCGAACCCACAACCATTCACATTTACAGTCACACTTGAACCCCAGCGCCACTACTGCCCTTAGCATTTGTCTTAAAATTCCCAAAACGAAGAAAGGTCAAGAACAATTGGCCATGTTTTACAGCTTCAACAAAATCAAGTTAATGATTAGAAATTATTACTTTGCAGACGAAATTCGCGATTTATTAAGATAATCCCGGTTTAATAGAGATTCTTGTAACGCGGTTAGGGGCGAACGTTTCAAATTTTATGTTTCACTAAGGCTTGTTGGTAAGATTTAAAATAATTGTCTTTTATATTTTATGAGGGTACTTTAAAATGACGAACTTATAGACCATTCCTTTTGGTTAAATAGGGCGAGGCCGACTTGGTGCTATGGTGGACAAAAACATGCAATATCTCGAAAAAGCTGGTAGAAAGTGGGGAATGCAGTGACGTAACACTAGGTAGGTCCTCGAATAGCTACCACGTCTCGGCAAAAGAAGTACATGCCGCCCTCCAGCCAGGTGGACCGACGACCTCAAGAAGACAGCGGGAACCCGCTGGATTCAAAGGGCGCAGGACCGGACGGAGTGGCGAGCATTGGGGAAGGCCTATGTCCAGCAGTGGACCTTAAAAGGCTGATGGATGGATGGATGAACACTAGGCATTTTCCTATATAATGCTAGTTAGATGTTACTGAAGAGTGGAAAACAGAATAACTCGCCAGATTCTTAATGCCTGCGTCCTCTTATACAAAATGACGAAAAAAAACTGTTTGCAAGACTTCGTGAAAATAATATTCTGAAAGCAAAATGCCTTGTAATATGTCTTCGCCTAGAAAAATGTCACTTGAAGACCACATTATTTTATGAAGTCTGTGCCCTTTCTGGCATCGTTTAGAAAGGTCGTGAACTCTAGCCAAATGCCGTGCCCTTTGCCTCTGGTAGTCCCTGAGGTGTGGTGGACTGATATATGCGTGGTGGAAGTAATTTTAAATTTTCTTGGTATTTTAAATCGTTTTTTATAGGAAATAGACATGGAGGCCTAGTGACACATCGTTATCCTCGATATTATCAATATATAAGAAATGAAATACAATTAAAAGTTTGTAATAGTTTTTTATTAAGTAATGTCCATAGAAAATATACTATAAGTTTTCATTACGCGGCGCATTTCATACAAAATCTGCAAAAACGATGCATAAATGCTCGTTTCTTTTTTTTTCTGTGTTACAAGGCACCGTGACCTGAATTCACGCTATCTCGAAATAAATTATCTAGACAGATGAAAGTGATCCTAGAAGGCAATTTCTTCGATTTTCCTTCCAAGTATGAAAAAGTTATAAAATATGAAAACTCGTTTAAGTTAGTTATTTACAATACTGGCGTGAATGTTAAAAACTTTCTTAGCAGTTATCGACTAATAACATAATATTTAATTATGAAGGAAAAAAATAGAATTGGTCACTATTTTTTTCATAAATGGTTGGTGCCATTGTATATTGTCATTTTCCAAATGGATGATCCAACTCTAAATTTAAACTATCCAAAGGCGATCCCTCTTGCATGACATACAGCACCCTCGGGGGTGATCAACTATACCTACATGAGAAATCAAATTTTTAATCATACCATATGATGAGGCCAGTCGAGCTTACCGGTTGTAGGTTCGATTCTCATTCGAGGAAATTAAATATTGAATATTTTTATTTTCTTCGTTCTTGTATCAAAATTGTCTCCAAAATTCAGCGGAATGTGGGGAGCGGAGAGTCTTAACACTAGGCTTCCTCTGACTACCTGGCTACAACGTGAAAAAAAAACAATATAGGTACATATATTTTTTACTGGTCTAAAACTATGTATGTAATTATTTTTTAATCCTATTGAGTATGAAGTATTAGATTCTTTGTGCCTATCTTGACAGCATTATCTTTTAAAATCGTTTCAGGCAGAACTTAAAAAATAATAATACAAGAATATGAATTTATTTCAATTTTAATACACAAGGACAAAGAAAAAGAAATTTTACAGAATAAGCGCCTACAAAAAAATTATAGCAAAATATCAACATAAAATATTTGTCATTAAATTATTATAAATCAACATATTTCTAAGCAATTTTTTAATTACTTTTCTTCAGCATATAATAAGCTTATATCGAAAGCAGGAGGTTATTGTTTTATACAAGTTTTATGCTGTGATCCATCAAAGTCTATTATCGAATTACGGCCCCCATACCGCGACCCATCCAATTATGGAGTCCTAATTGCAATTATTGCACTTTTCTGCTTGTTTGTCGCCACCACCATGGAAAGTGCTGGCTGTGTAATATCTTATTATTTTAGTAATATTTTGATTATTATTTTTATATATTTATACACGTATCTTGTTTTAGGAAAATACTATATTTTAACTTAATAAATCTTTTCTTTCATTTTCTAGTGTTAAGACACTCTGCTCCCCATTTACACCTACCAAACCCCCCCGCCCCCCAAATGCAGGTTCAATTTCCTAACACATATTCATGTTAACATATTTTTTGTTCTTAGACAGAATGCAGCGTTAAGGTACACCAATAATAATATATCATTATCATTAATAGAGAGTTATATGAAATTATAACTCTCTATTAATGACCTGATTATCCTATATCTTATAAAACAAAGTCGCTTTTCGTGTCTGTCTGAACTTTCTAACTCTTCTTCTTCTAAACCACCCAACGGAATTTTATACGGTTTTCACCATTAGGTCGAGTATTCCTCAGGGAAGGTTTATATATAGTTTATTATTTGTACATTCTTATGTAAATTAACATAAATATGATAAATGTGTATAAAGTCCTACCCGTTGAGACACTTTCGCGCATGCGCTGCTTTAATGGTAAGTACTACATGAAAATAATGTAATGGAGTATTGTTCCTCTTAATAAGATCTACAAAAAAGTCCGCGAGAGCATATTTTTATCTTTTTAGGATAACGTGTAGTGATCATATTTATGTCTAAAAATAATAATTTCAATATATTTTTTTTTGTGAGGGATATTTTTCCATAATGGTATTAATCTTTATCCTTTAAAATACTTTATTAATTTTCTACGTTAAACGAAGATAAAATTTGCTGTTTACACTATTTCGAAATTGCGAATAGTTTTAGAGAAAAACGCATTTAATTGTTGACACATCACGCCGTTGACTCATCAGCTGTGCCGACTCAAGTTTCACTTATCCCTTACTCTCAGCATATAAATAAGTACATTAGTTACGTTGGCCATTTAATGTAGATCAAAACTGTCTTTTACTGTTTTTCATTTTAATAAGTACTTTAGAAGTTTTTACAATATCAAAACATCCTTGCTGCGAAACGCGCCCCGCGATGTTTTGATTATACAACGCACGTCATGAGCAGTCATCGGTGGTTCAGTGGTAGAATGCTCGCCTGCCACGCGGGCGGCCCTGGTTCGATTCCCGGCCAATGCATTCTATTTAATTTTCCTCACAGGCAGCCACGTAGTGCTTGCTTTTCGTCAGGGACAGAATACCCTCTTAAGCATTAACCACAAGCTCGAAAAAAAAAAAGCCGCCTGCCTCTATAGCAACGAAGATGTAGATGCGTTTGCACGTATTGGATAATTGGAGTTGAATGTATTATTTCAGCGCGATATATTTGGTTTCATATTTTTTGTAGTAGTTATTAGAAGGTAGGTTTTTGTTTATAATTTCTTTCGTTTAAAAATAGTCGTTTAACTATCTAAAAATAGTTATTTAAATATGTACTTGATTTTAATAAGTACTTGAAAAGATTAGTAGCACTGATTTAAAATTACGGTACCTACTAAAAAATCCTTGCCGAGTAAAACAATTGGAAAATCCTTATTGAAACTACGAAAATGCGGGTTGCATTAGGGTTTAATTAATTTTCACATTATCTTAAGTGCTTTGCAAACATACATTATATGAATAATCCAGTAGTAAAAGCGGGCGAAGCCGCAAGGGGGTCGCTAGTTTCCTTATAATATCGAAACTGGAGATGCGTAAAGGAAAATAGATACAATATATATTTACATATATTAAAATACTTGAACAAAAAATGTAATGAACTGATAACCTTTGAGTTTAAACAAAATTTCAATAAACAAAGATAAACAATCAATCAATTGGTGCAAACATTGTGGTCATGTTTTTCAACAACTTATATATTAGGTATATGAAAAATATCTTGTTGGAGTGACTTTTAATATAGTTGTATGAATGAGGAAACACTGTGTTTTAATTAAAAAGATAGATTTCTTTATTAGAAAAGCAATTATCTTACGACATAAATGTTATAAAAGGTAATTATAATTTTATTTTATCAGCTACACATTGTATCACACGCTCGGTAGAGGAAACCTAGTGTTAAGACACTCTGTTCCCCATGTTCCATAGAATTCTGGAGGCATTGCGTGTTGAATGGCGGGGCTCAACGCCGTGTTTTGCGTTGACATCAGAGTAAAGAAAGGAAAATAATGAATATTTAATTTCCTCGAATGGGAAATACTTTCGGCCCCTGCGCCACGCCTGGCTTCATCATCTAAAATCATTTAAAAGTGAGATTTTAATCCAATGCCTTCACGAACATCAGAATCTAACATCACTACCAGGCTTTTCCTTCATCACTACGTAGACACAGCGTAGACGATGTATCTAAATAGTAAAAAATCATATGTTGACAAATAAAATTGAATTTTTAGCACAACACTCAAGGCAACACACGTGCACGCCTCAGTTTCCGCAATGTCAATTTTTAAAACGATAAAACCCGTTGGGGTGTATTCTCCATTGTGCAGCCTTCATGTCACACTAAAGGGGTTTTCGAGTGTGCTTTTTCAATTTGCCGACGACTATACGGAACATAGACGGCTCACGAGCGGTGAAAAATAAAAGAAAAATTGTGAAAATTCAGAGCCCGTTCTGGTCTCTGGAAGCTCAGCTTGGTATCTGGAAGAAATGAGTCAGTCTACAAATTAAATTAGGCAATAAATTCTTCTTATTTCTGATATTGTTCTATTATACTATAAGATAATTGTGTGAGTGACTTTCATGAATCAAGCAACGTTTGCTAAAATATTTCATAGGCTAGGTGCTTGTTTTTTGTTTTTTACAATTAAGGCGAGCTTGAAAATATTATTATATGAAATTGGCGGTCCAAATTTTGTTCATATTTTCCTTTAACAATATACAATATCGCTGATATCTAAATATTATTTAGGCATATTTTTATTTTTTCATAGTCGTACTTGTTTACTTTTCGCGTAGTTCACGTTATATAATTGGACAAGAGAAATATCTGTGTTTTAAATATGATATGCAATTTTTTTTAATATGACATGCTACGAACCTAATAAAAATATGCTTCCAGCTAATAAACTAAAAAAAACAAAATAAATGACTGAAACTTGCAAATATAACAATTATCAATACATTTTTCTGTCCCTAGTCAAATCAAGTTGGCATAATAGTGAGACATTTTTTTCAATTCATTGGGAAACCTCTGCACGGACGCGGCGGGGCGCGGGGGCCGGGGTGCAGGAAATGAAACTGAACATGTCGACGGGGATAGTTGATACGATACCTATACTCACTTTTTTCAACTTCAACCTGCTACATACGGGATACACGGCATGTAGCAGGGTAGGCACAGGGAACCTAGTGTTATGACACTCGGTTCCCCATTTTTCGCCGAATTTCCGAAGCATTGCGTGTTGTGTGTGGCGGAATTCAACGCCGTACCTTTTGCCTGACATACCAGAGCGACAAAAATGAAAATAATAGTAAATAATAATTCATTCATCTGAGTGGGAATCAAACCCACAACACAAACTAAGGAAAACTAATTTACACAGCTTTTTAGTCTTATTATAAGACTACAAAGTACAAATATTTATTCAGTTAATATAATTAAATTTCATATTTTTCCACAACCATACTATTATTTTTATTATCATATTATCATATGATGAATTTATCATCATGTAATAACTAAAATAAGTAAACGGAAAAATCAATCCATAAAATATCCATTGTAAAAATAACAAATAACAAAAAAATGGGTGCAAAAAATATAGATTTCTTATTATTACTAAGCCAATTTAGCCATAACATACTTCTGAAACAATACATTTTGGGGGGATCCCCACTTCAAGATCTCTAATAAAACGAGGCTTGTAAAACGTGGGGGGAATTTAAGATGTCAACTTACGCACATATCTTCGAAAGTGAAGACACACCTGTGTTCACTTTTAAACGCCATATTGGTGTGATACAGCAGTAAGGCATTTTATTGTGACACAGAGAAAATGAAAAAGAATAAAGACAATAAATAAAATGTTCGGATCAATTAACTGTATTTAATAAAAAATCAGAAAAGTGCGAGTTAAGTTCGTCGGTTTCTAAAATTGTTATGGTGTATTTTATAAATAAAGCCCTATCAATTGATACCTATATTAGGTAAGTTATGCTAAAATTTGTAATCCACCATTTTGTTACGGCGGCCATTTTGGATAAACAACAATATTGATTATGTAATATCATTGTATATAATCAAATTTCAATTACGACTTCAGTTCACGAATATCATTGTCATGAACTGAAGTCGTAATGTCGAATGAAATTTCAGATTTTACATATACTAACACGACAAGTCAAATAAAAGCTTGTAAAAAAGGTAACGAAGTCATAAAAAAAATATAATACAATCTATAGGTAAATACATCTAACTAATAATTAAAAAAGCTTAAATATGACCTCTAATTTGGTTTAAAATTTTTAGTTTTAAAGTTTTTCTATTGTAATATTACTGTAATAGCTACCTACTTGTAGAAAACCCATCTATCATTTTGAATAATTGAGGAAAATCTATACCATATAATTTAATTTGTATTTTTCCACAATGTTATATTTTTTTCTTATAGTAAAATTGCAGTTATTGCATCGATGCTGTTTATTATTTACCTAATTTTTAAATAGGATCGAATTCACAATACAAAAAAATATATTAAGTTGTATGTTGTCTTTAACCGGAACTGTAAAAAATGTATGTGGTTATAAATAAATTTTAACAGGCGTATGAATTGAATTGAATGAAGAATTTTGACGTAGCTCGATGAGAACGTAATGCTTAGTGGTCAGAAAGCTTAGAGGGTTTCCAAAAGTTGCGGGTTTAGATCTTGCTACGTTCAAATGTTTATACGTGTTCTAAAAAAGTATTCTTCTTTCATAAGTGTTTCATAACATTTTAAGTTAAAGACTTACCTAAATACCTACAATCTACGGAGTATCTTACTTAACACTACATTTCCTCTGCCTCTGCTTACCTGAAGCTGTTTTAATTTAATTTACATATTTATACATAAAGAAAACCAAAATATATAAATTCATTAAATCACACAATAATCTAACGCGCCAGCTAATTATTATAAAAAAGTACGTCTCAGGGCAAAACGTGTTTCAAAGTTAAATGAGAAATTAGCAGAAAAATTGAAATCGTCGACCGTAAATGAAAAATTAAAAAGTCCCACCGGAAACGGTAGTGCGGCCATCGTTCTTCTAAAAACGTAATGGCCTTAATTACAAATTGCAAAAACAAGCTGCCATAATTATTATGTTTTTAATCTTGTTTGGATATCTTTTTTTTAATTTATAAGAAAGACGTGGCTTCTTTAGGTGTTGTAATTTATATCTATGTAAATATGTATAATATATATAGAACATGTTTCTATTCTGTATGTTAATATTTAATTATAAGAGTATATAAGAGTGTAGGCAGAAGGATTCTAGTGTTAATTCACTAAATTGTCTATATTTAATAATATCATGTATGCCTCCAGAATTCAGAGGAATATGGGGAACGTAGTGCCTTAACATTAGGTTCTCTTTGCCTACCCTGCTACATTTAAAGCTGAGAAAAAAAGAATTTTATATTTTAGCAACCGTATATAACTATGTACCTACTTATGTATATAGACAATTCTGTACTCTTATGTAAACAAAAGATTTCCAATACTATAGACTTATATCATTGTATGTGATTACTTGCACAATAATTATATAAATTACTTTATATAATAACTTAGTTTAGTTTTTAGTTTATCGATTTTTAAACAATCGATGTTAGTGTCTCAAGTAGGTAGTTCTTGTAAGTAGTAAGAAATATTTTTTTTATCTTTATTCTAAGTATATCAAGTAGAGTTGACATAAAATAATCTAATAAATCATTTGCTTCTTCTAAGCTGCTAACTCGTTGCAAAATGTAATATCTCAGCAATTCACCAAGAACTGGGAAAACAGAGTGTCTTAAAACTATTTTCCCTCTGCCTATGTACCTAACTATATTCTTTATAAACCTTTTCATAAAAACTAACCCAAAATATTATCCTCTTCACATTATATTTTCCATTTAATGAATCATGCTTCAAAACATAAAATTTTCTATTCCATTTTTCTTTTCACATGATACCCATATTAAATATTAAATCGTGTTATAATTTGCGTAAGACTAAGTACTTATACTTAGTGTATAAAACACCTAAGCTAGGGAGTGAGATGAAGCACCTATCAGGGCTGCTGCATTTAGCGAGTGCTCCGGTGACTTCCGCCCGCAGTCGACCTAGTTGTCATCAGGGTTGGGGAAAACGGTAAGACATAAATGCACAGATTATAGATTATAAAAATATTAAAATAATTCAACTAAATATACTTTATAAATAGAATTCCTAATGATATTCTACAGTATTTGTAAGATAATGTAGGTTAGTTGAAATACTCGTAAAATATTTCAAAGAGAAATCTTGCCCTAGTCTTCGTATTGATATGGAATCGTCTATATAATCTTTATTTATTTTGTCTTTGCTAAAAAAAACAAAAAATAATAACAAAGACACATCCCTACCGAAAAACACATCATTATCGTAATGGATGTCACGGGCTGCAACTCTACAAGTGCTCTACAAAACTAACCACGTTATCTTATCTTGTGCTAAACGATAATGTACCTTATTACAATGTAATAAAGTTGTATAATGTTAAAATGTAAATTTGTCTCAATGACTAGATGGAGCGACACTCGCGAGAGCGACACATTAGCGACATCTCTCTCGGAGTGAGAAAATTACACCAGAATTATAATGTTCTGTTAAGTTTCGCGGGCTTTTAGTGATGCTCCTTTTTTATATTTGATTTATTTTGATACTGGCTGGCTGGAAGCTTAGTTCAAGCGGTGTGAAACTGGTTTTTATAATCTATGTAATAAAATTTATTAAAAAGTTTTTTTTTAATTGTGTACAGACTATACGTAGAAAAGTTGTGTTCAGACGATCGTCAAATTTTAAGTAAAAAAATTGAAATGCTAAACATATGGGGTACAGTTACAAAAATATGAATTCAAGACTAAGGCCCGTGTGTATAAATCGCGCTGAAGTCTGAGATCAATCTTGAGATAACGTTTTCATCTCTCGATATATAATTTATTAATGGAAATAAGGCCGTCGTGATCAAATACTTGTTTAGCTACATTAGATATTTAATTACAAGACATTATTGAAGACAGTTTTTAAATGGAATAAGCGTAAAATAAAAATCTTAGAAACATATTTACCATTCAGTTTTTAGCTTATTAAAGTTAGCTTTCATCCAAGAAGTTATTATTATTTTAATAAAAAAAAAAACAAAATTACTAAAGTTATATTATTACCTTGACAACAACTTAAAATTACTGTCATTCCGATAGTAGGTACATTGACATCGCGTTTTTTTATTATTTTGACATCGTACGTTTATGATGAAATAAATAATGATTTATGAAAATTAAAAGAATATAAAATACATGATCGTTTTTTTCTATTTGCGCTTATTGTTTTCAGCTTCACAATGTATCCCGCATATAGCAGGCAGAGAGAACCAGGCGTTAAGACACTCCGTTCCTAACTTCCCGCTGAATTTTCGAGGCATTGCGTATTTAGTGGCGGAACTCAACACCGCGCTTTGCCTTGTTGCAAAAAGTAAGAATTAACAATATTAATAAATAATAGTTCATTATTTCAATCCCACAATCCACAACCGTTGCGTTTTCGCGTGCGTCTTTCAGACGGTCTATTATAATATAGAAATTGAAAAGTTTTATAGATTTTTTTATTATTTTACCTGTACAGACTATTAATGACAATGCAAAAAAAAATATTTATCCTTATGGAATATTTACAAAGTTATAAGAATTATGTATATGAATACTTATTTAAATTGATCTTGCGAAGCTCGTTAGAAAACAAAATAGCCTCCATTTTATTATTTATTGCGCAACGGAAACAATTATTTAGGTACTGTAGTTCTGTCTATCTATAACAAATATATATATGTATATGTATTATATTTTATATGTTTCTAACTTGAAGTTGTTTTACCATTCGTTTTGCTGCCTACATAAGTAATGTAGACTAGATCTAGCTTCTAGTTATTTAAATATTTATCACTAACAGTTATCAGTTTAACTACGTATTAATAGAATATTAATTGCACATACGCTCAATTGAATATGTAACATTTTCTTAAAGTAATTTATATTGTTTATATAATTTATGTATTTTAGATTATATACCTACTTACTTAGATTATCTATGAATGTTATGCCAGTATTGATATGGTAAGTGAAACTTTAAATTAAACCAGTTTCACGCTGTCTTCCGCATAAAACAGGGTAGGCAGAGGGCACCTAGTGTTAAGACACTCCGTTCCCGAAGATTTAGCGAAGAAAAGTGTTAGGAGGCCAAGCCACTAAAATGTTTTTAACACTAAACAATTGCTATGTAGAATTTGAGACAGTCAATAAGCTCAACTAAGCTATTAAGCCTTCTTGTGTGCCTTTTCTATTTGTTATAAATAGGAATGTATAAATATTATTTAAAAAATCTTTAATGAAAATCCCAACAAATTAAGCATTTAAGTAAATAAATTTCTCATAATCTATGAAGTAATTATTGATATTATATAGGTATTATGTTCTTATATAAAAATATGAATGTAATTTACTTCGTAATTCATATGTAGGTAAGCAAATAATAATTATGTTGAGACAGGTTTCCAATAAACTAGAAAATAAGAGTCACTGCAAAGGAAAATTAATTATTTAGTACTGTAATCTAAAACAACCGTAATATGTTATTTAGTGGTATAAACTATAATATAAATCAACTTTGATGGTATGCAAAATAATAAAGAGAGATAATTTTAAACCATATGAACTTTTATTTGCCTCTTCTGTATTTTTCTTTATATGTTAATGTTGATTTATTTATTTCATTTAATTAAAAATTCTTTTTGTCAATAAATAAAATAGATTAATCATATCTATGATTTATGTATGAACTTAGGTAAATAAAAAAATGTATTAATAAAAATATTTTAATTTATTTTTATAATTTGTTTTATTAAAAAGTATTAAAAAATATTGAAATACATCGCTGTGAAACAAATAAATACCTTATATGTTTGTCGTACACAAATCTTTTATTACTCACTTCTCATTTTCATGCACAACTTGTGGCTTGAATTCTATGTCTAGAACCTTCTTAAGACTGTCGACGTACATATCTAAGCGCTGGGTCATGTAATAGCAACGGCGATCTCTCATCTGTCTGTTCATGTTTAAGTCCATTTCAGAAATAAGGAGACCATCTCTAGTGCGTGAAAGTCCTGGACACCTCACACCATCCGGACTCGTGAAGTAGCTGGAACCATAGAAAAGACCCAAGTCCTTGTGCGCTGGTTTTCCATCAGCAGATGTAAATTCATTGGGGAACTCTTCGAAACCAACTCTGTTAATTGCTGCTGTGAAATAACAGTTTGTGATCGCGGCGTTTCTAGCTTCGATATTCCACATATATTCGCTTCCAGCTTCAGCAGCAATCGTAGCTGATGGATTGAATACAATTTCAGCGCCATTCTGCCCAAACATCATCCAGTTAAGAACGTGGTGACGTCCGAAGCAAATGTTTACAGCTATTTTACCGTACCTCGTAACGAATACAGGGTGTCCCGTGTTACCTTCCATGTAGTAGTTAGATTCGTTGAAATCTCCAACCCTTGGAATATGGTTTTTACGGTGTTTGCCGATTACGTTGCCAGTATCGCTGATAACGACCGCAGTGTTCCAGAGAATATCAGCATGTTTTTCGTCTCGTTCCAAAATAGAAGAAACTATTACCATTGCATATTTAATGGCCAATTCGCGAAGGAAGCGTGTTGTGGGCCCTTCCTCAGCAGATTCGGCGAACTCACACCACGGTGTCTTTTCACGCGTACAAAAAGCAAATGGCATATTCCATAACTCTTGGAAACATAAAATATTAACGCCCTCTTGCCCGGCGACGTCAATAATTTTCTTTACTTTAGCGAGAATTGCATTTTTCTGTTCATTGATAGGGCGGTCAGTTGGCGCAGAAATGGAATGTTGGATAACACCCACTTTCACAATCCTGGGTGGTCTTGTGGATTCTTTTTTTGCTGGAAAAGCGTAAGCTGCTATATCGAAATCATTGTCTTTAGCGGCGGCAAGAGATGAGTCTTTAATTTTAAGTTCTAGATGGTTCTTTCGGCCGTAGTAGATCCTGTTAAATTCATCCAGATCCCGACCATTGAGATTGTTGTTAATAATGGCTTCCAGGCTGTGTGTTTCTCCGTCCATTTTGTTTTGCAAATGATTACCGTCCGCTGCAGTGTCAACGCTAAAGACTGATAGTTCTCGATCATTCGCGCCTTTAAATAGCCGCACCGGTTCTATTGCATGTATTAAACATGGATACTCGCTGTTTGTTTGTGTTGGTTACACTAGCTTTCATGACCTTAGGCCCAAGTGATAAGTTCCAACAATACTGAGATGAAAAAATATTTAGCTTATCTTAGTAAACAAAATTTAGATGTACCTACCTACCTACGTGACAAAACGAAGCTGTAAAGATGTATGCACAGTTTACTAGTTAAATATTATTAACAATTTAACGTTAAGTTGTTAATATTTGTCACACACATACTCGTAAATGATTTTAAACTTAATGTTGAAAATAATATTGTACCTATATAATGAAAAAATTACAATATTTAAATACCTACTTCTTAGAAGTTAAGACTTTTCTTTACAAGACAGTTATATTATAATCATAATTTTTTTGTTCCTTTAATTATTTTTATTATAAATCTTTCCATTTTGATATATCCTTAGAACGTGTCTTTATAAATAAACTTAACAACTTGTAAACAACTATTGGACATACTCGTATACAAATACATCAAGTTTTCAACCGGTACTATCAATATACTTTAGCTTGTTTTTAATCTCGACAGTGCATAGTGATTACTGACACAAGCTATACTTATTAACTTATTATATATACATAGTGGCTTATGTAAATTATATATTTGCTAAGTGCTAACATGGACTCTCTGGACAACATTATTAAAAATCAACTAAAAGGTGACCAATTAAAACAATTTAATAAAATATATTATGGACGGGAAGATCATAATGAAATAAAGCTCAAAGAATCCACAATAAAGGCGAGTAATAACAATAATTTTGATGTATCGGCATATTCATTCTCCGCAGCGGCAGAGCAAGTTAGGAAACCCAATGTTTTGAGGTTAGGACTAATACAGCATTCGATTGTTTTGGCAACTGATAAGCCGATAAATCAACAAAGGCAAGCTATATTCGATAAAATTGAGAAAATTATCGAGGTCGCAGCTTCTGAAGATGTACGCATCCTTTGTTTACAAGAAGCTTGGTCGATGCCATTTTTTCTTTGCACTAAAGAAAACGAAAAATGGGAAAATTTCACTGAAAACGCTATTAATGGACCGAGTGCAACATTTCTAAGTAAATTAGCAAAGAAATACGAAATGGTTATTATATCTCCCATTATAGAAAAAGATGACCAAGGTGTGTGGTGGAATACGGTAGTTGTGATTGATGAAAATGGTAGCTATATGGGTAAACATCGTAAAAATCACTTGCCTTCTGTAGGCAGCTTTAGTGAGACATCTTATTATTCGCCCGGAAATATGGGACATCCAGTATTTCATACAAAATATGCCAAAATCGCTGTCAATATATGCTATGGAAGACATCACGCCCTCAACTGGCTTATGTTTGCATTGAATGGGGCCCAGGTAGTCTTTAATCCTGCTGCTACTATTGGGGAATTTGGTGAATCGTTTTGGGGTATCGAAGCTCGTAATGCAGCAATTGCTAACAGTTACTTCACTTGTAGCATAAATAGAGTAGGAACAGAAAAGTTTGTAATAAACGGATCAGAAGATAAAATTAGAAGATATTATGGTTCCACCTATGTTACAGCACCTAATGGTTGCAGAACTCCTGGACTATCTAAAAATAAAGATGGACTTCTAATTACTGAAGTAGATTTGAATTTATGTCGACAAGTGAAAGATTTATGGGGATTTAATATGACTTCTCGCTTGGATATGTACGCTCAAGCCATTTCAAAATATAAAAAATAGTTTTTAAAAAAAATAAAAGTTTCTGATGAACGATGATATATTGTGTTACTTAAAAGTCACATTAGCTTTTTTCCTTTGCAGGATGCAATATTTAATGACAATATAAATCATTAAAATTAAAATTTGTCCAGTCGTAGTGCAGGGGCACAAAAAAAGAAAAAAGGATTAAAGGATGAAGGATTAAAAAAATACACTATAAAAATTTCAAAGTATACAATAATATAAATTTATATCACGATATTTCCCTAATCTAACATTGTTTAGATGTATTGAAAGTACTGAAATGGATACAAACACATAAAATAATCAAATTAAAGTTATAAAATAAAATATTCATGAATGTGTTAAAATATTCATGTTATAAACAAATGAAACAGAATTTTCAATACATTAAAAAATATATAGAAAATTCTGTTTAGTATCTGTATTTTTAATTTTATTACTTTATCTGTGGAAGACCAATGATATGTCATTTTTCGTTTTCGAAATATCATAGTTTGTAATTTGTATTCATTTCATTGAAACTACAGATTTAGAAATTTACAGAAAAGGAAATATATATAAAAAGTTTATTTAGATAATTGCGAAATGGTAAGTAAATACTAATAGTAATAACTTTATGCTACCATATTGATTCGCTCTCTTATTTTAAACCCGGCTTTGGTCATTCAATGCGTCTCGATTTTTGCAGGGAATGTATTTTTTCTATGTATATTATTAAATAATTAATAAATGTTATGCAAAATCGCGTAGCGTTTTAAAGGTATATAAAGTAATAAACTATTAGTTTTATAATAACATGTTTTTTCATCTTTCAGTCAATCTTAGCATACAACGGTGGCGCTGTGGTGGCTATGAAAGGCAAGGATTGTGTAGCCATTGCTACAGATAAACGATATGGTATTCAAGCTCAGACAGTTTCAACAAACTTCCCAAAAGTCTACCAAATGGGCCCAACTCTCTTTGTGGGTCTACCTGGATTGGCTACTGACACACAGACTGTGCATCAAAGATTGAAATTCAGGTTAGATTAATTTAATGTAATTTGCGACTGCTTTTTATATCTTCAAACTTTATAGGTCATAGGCAGGATAGGCAGAGGTAATCCAATGTTAATACATAATGTATTAATAATTATTACACATTTACAAAATTTTGACTTATAATATTTAAATAATTTTAATATTAAAACTAAAAACTTATTAAAACAATGTTAGTATTAATTACTAACATATTGATTGCTATTTCCAGAATGAACTTATATGAATTAAAAGAGAACCGTATAATGAGGCCAAAAACATTCTCTGCAATGCTTTCAAATTTGCTGTATGAAAGACGCTTTGGACCTTACTTCATTGAACCTGTCATTGCCGGATTGGATCCTGTTGATAGTAAACCCTATGTCTGCAACATGGATTTGGTATTTATAATACTTAAATAATCTGGATTAATTTTTAATTGAGGATGTTGAAAAATAGTAGGGCAGCTGCTGACTGTAAATGAGAGGGTTGTAGGTTTGATTCCATTTTCGTTATAAGATTTTTGTCCTGTGTTTTATAACAGTGAGGTGTTTAATTCCATTAATCATGCAATATTTTGAGAATAGGAAACAGAGTGTCTTATTTAGTGATAAGACCTTTTATTTTCTTTACTTGTTACACATGGGGTCATGTGAAGAAAGAAAATTGAATTGATATATTATGTATGTTTATAATTTTTTGTGCAATACAGAATTTTGGATTGACTAATTTATTAAAACTAAATTTTCAAAAGGGACATTCTAAAGTATATTAAAATGCACCTATGTTTATATACATCAAAAAAATTAAGTTATATTCAGTATAAACTCAGTACACTTTCATCTATATATATAAAATCGAAAGGTCACTCACTCATCACGAAATCTCAGAAACTACATGTGCTAGGAACCTCAAATTTTGCATAGGAGTTATTTATAGGACTTAGGTGCTCGCTAAGACGGGAATTTGCAATATTCGATTTCTAAGAGGTTGTTTTTGGGGTTGAAAATTTGTATGAAAATTCGTTACTACAAATGCTAGGAGTCTTAAATTTTGCAAGGACGTCACTTATAGGACGTAGGTACTCATGGAGACAGAAATTAATAGTAACGTAGTTCACGCAGGCAAAGCCGCGGGCGGGCCGCTATTTTATAATATAATTGAAATTGTAAATCCTTGATTTCAGATTGGCTGCCCCAATGAACCCGAAGACTTTGTAGTGTCTGGTACATGCACAGACCAGCTGTATGGTATGTGTGAAGCTCTGTGGGAACCTGATCTAAAGCCTGATGAATTATTTGAAACTATTTCACAAGTAAGTATATATTGAATAAGTTGTTGTGTATTGATACCTTGTTGTACTTGTATTTGTACTAGTTTATGGGAAATAGTCTATAGAACTATGTGTACCATTTTGGGCTTATAGATGACTGTTATAGAGAAGATAATGTTATTTGAAAACAATTATTTACGTAATGGTTATCATACAATTAATACTATATTACAAACATTATATTAATTCAGGTTCTTCTTATTTATTGCTAATTTAGGCAAAAATTCTGACTAAGTTATACTTACATAAAGATATAAATTCAAATGTTTTATAATTTAACAGGCACTAGTGAATGCAGCTGGCTGCGACGCCATCTTGTATTTTAAAATATAATAAAAAATTTCTTTCTATTCTCCGTCCAAAAAGAACAATATTTCATTCTGTAAAGCTCACGTCACCCTGTTAAGAATCATAAAATATTTTCTTATTATTTAACAGGCGTTGGTGAATGCAGCCGATCGCGACGCTATCTCTGGTTGGGGCGCCGTCGTGTACATCATAGAGAAAGACAAGATCACCGAGAAACATGTTAAAACTAGAATGGATTAAGATATCGGTTATATACTTTTGCAAATAAAATACTAAAAAATAGTTTTTTTTATCAATAAGTAGCTTCACGCTGTCTACATCCAACGAGAGTCCTCATGCTTTTAAGTGACCTTCCTCTAGTATCCTTGATATTATGTTTTCAAAGTCTCCTCCTACATCTCTTACTACTTACTAGTCTTCATAAATGTTGTTCTGCCATTCTTTTGTCACTCATTTGTTCAGTGTCCAAACCAGCCGAGCACATTCTTCTATATTCTCAACACAACATCCTCGTTAGTACACTAGTAGTTTTTCAATACATCCTCTTATAAGTAATTTTTACCTAAAGTCATATTAAAATTAATACTAATGTATTTATATCTCGAAATGTATTTAGAAAATGATTACTAGCAATAGCATTTGCTGGTATATCAAATTTATACTATAATAATAATTTTAAAAGAAAGTAACACTTTTTGCTCTTTATAATATTTTGTAATGAGACCATACAATGAATTTCATGAAACTAACATAATATAATCTTCAAATGGGATTTGAACCCACAAACGGCGTACACAATATGCAGAATGTCATCATCGTATTAGGTATAAAGGCAAATAAAACAAAAATTGCAGAAACTTTACAAACCGAATATTTAAAAAATTAAAGTTTATTTTTTCATACATTGTCTTTACAAGAGGAGACTAGAGAAATAACATTTCAATGTGTCGCTTACATGCCAATTAATAGCGAAGCATTCATATTTGTAATAATTATATGCGCCATTGCTGGCATTGTAGCTTAGAGGTGAACGATTACAATACTATAGCAAAGAAATTGATGATTTTTA
>JAEBDU010013516.1:140361-188697 GCA_016802625.1 Heliconius numata | reverse complement strand
TTTCAATAAAATTGTATTATTTCTTGTTTCTTGATAAATGAGAAATGGTATTTTAAATCTAAGGCAATATTTTACGTCTTATATTAGAATTTATTGCCTTACATAAATTACTATAAATGTTTTCTTACATGGCTCCCTATAAAAATGTTAGACGTAGGACGTCTACATTAGGATAGATTACGGTAGGATTGTGTGCAAAATGAACTATTTTTTTGCTCAGTTTCAAATGAATAATCTAGCAAACTTATTATAAAGTTAGCCTGTGAGATTAATGATACGGGACGTATATGTAAATAATTTTAATTAATCGGTCCGCTAGACGAAATAACGGCGTTGAGCTCCGCTACTCAACACGCAATGTGTCATGCGTGAAAAAATTATATGCAGGAAAAAGCTTAAAGTTGCTATAATTAACTTAATTTCACGTAATTCTTGTGTATGTGAAATTAAGTTTTTCTTTAATTACCCATATCTAATTATATGCTATTTATATTATGTAAGTATATTGATTTATTAAGTGACTAGAAAAGATAAGTGCAGTAAGCATAAAAACACTAAGAATTCTAAACGCATTCTGCACTGAAAATTAACCCGTAAATTTCACGCGACAACTGCTGAGTTGAACTTTCCAGAACCGCCGTCGGCTGTACGCAGAAGAAATACGAAGTAACAGCTCGAATTCCTTCTATTGTTCAAGCTCTTGGAATGAATAGAAAAACTCTTAATTTAGATTCATATAGGAAATTAATAGGAAGACGAGATATTTCTCATCTTATCTTATCTATTTTTACTTTTCAGCTTCACGCCGTGTCCTGCATGTAGAAGGGTAGGCAGAGGGAGTCTGTGTTAAGACACTGCGCTCCCCATTTTCCGCCGTATTCTGGAGGCATTGCGTCTTGAGTAGCAGAATTCAAAGCTGAGCTTTGCCTCGACATCATAGCAAAGAAATAAAAATATTAAATATTCTATTTCCTTTTATGGTAATCGAACCCACAACCATTCGCGTTTACAGTCATATACCTATGCCCCTGCACTGCGACTGCTTTGCTGACCCTATTGACTTAATAAAGTAAATATCTAAATAATTACATATTTACTATGTTAACACTAGAAGCGCCCCCGTCCCATTTTTGACCCAAACGCAAGTTTGATTGTATATAACTTTTTTATTTGTTAATTTATGTTGATGAAATTTTTTTACTATTACCAATTTTACACCTTTATTTAATTAAAGATATAAATAATTTTATAGCAGTCATATTTTTTTAAAAAAAATGAGATATACCTAGAACTGCCGCTGGGTCATTTTTGTCCCGCCATTATTATTTTGTTATTTGAGGGTATAATTTGACATATTTTCATGCCTCGGGGACGAGGTGGAGGTGAAAGGGCGATGCGGGGGCGGAAAAAAATTGAATAGTAGGTTTAGCAGTCAATGCCTAAGTTTTTAGGGTTCTGTAGCTTTTAAGGAAAATAAAACCCTTATAAGATCATTTTTTTGTCCATCCGTCTGTCTGTGCCTTTATTTCAGGAATGCTTGGAGAAATCGAGTTGATATTCATATGAGTATATGAATATCAACTATATGACGATCTACAGTCCCTTGATTTCCTGAAAAAGCGCCCTTAAAAAAAGATATGACCATTTATATAGTAAAAAACGTGTATTTCGACACTATAAAGGGAATCAAATTAATAAGGTACTTTCAGTGAACTTAGAATTATGAAATTTGTCAGCTAGCATCTACATGTAGTACCAGTACAGGAAAAAATCTGAAAACTATACATTTATGTATAAATCTTAAAAAATAATAGCCTGAAAAGTAGGGTAAAATTGGTGTCAATACTAAATTTTGCCGCTAGTTCAAGTGAGGTATCAGATGAAAGGATGACTAAGCTAGGCTTGAACTTCAAAAAAAACACTCGATACCAAATGTGGACAATTGTAGGGTAGGTAGAGGGAACCTGGGAACCTAGTGTTATGCACTCCGCTGGCATTTTCCGCCAAATTCTGGAGGCATTACCACGCAATGTTCATCATCATCATCATCATCTGTGATGTATCACTGATGAAGAATATATTAATGCATTACTTGGCCTAATAATAATATTAACTAATTTCAATAACTTATAATTTTGTAAGAGTTATTCAGTTAGTTGTCACGACCTTAGAACGTATTTGAAATATTTGATTCTTTCTTTGCGTTTTGTTTTTTGGTACTTTTATGTTTGTTAAAGAATAAGAATTGATTATTAAAGATGGTCTACATATTTTACGAATTATTTTAATAATATTTTTTTTGTATTATACCAACAATCAACATAATAAGTAGAATGGGACAAATTTGTCACGACGGCGGTTCTAGGGGGGTCTCAATCTTCGGCACTTCTAGTGTTAATAGAAGCAAGTAGTTTCATCGAATGCAATATCTACAATCGTTAGTTAGTTATGCCATAGTGAATTCCAAACACTATGATTTGGGACGGCCACGTCACGAGCTCATATTTTCTTGACACATTCCTTGTTATAAGGCCAGAGTACGCGAAGGAAATGTATTATTTTATTACGTAAGTTTAGCTAGTTCATTTTACGCGCGAATAGGTGCTAATGGATATTTCAGTGGATATCACGCGCGGTTTTATTATGATTCCTCAGTAGTAAACTTGACATTTTTCTATGTTATTGAAAGATTTTTACTTTTGTGCATGCTGCTATTTTAAAGTAACAGTTCGATGTTTGTGAGCAAAATTGTTTTCCAGAGAAATAAATGTTTTTTTTAGCCAACGTATAAAAATTTTTGCGCGGTATTTGAACCCGTACCTCAAACTAAAAACCACCAAAAAATAAAATTAAAATATTTACAAATAATCCTAAACTTATATATACAATATTAATAAAAAATATTGAAATTGGCTAAACATAAATAATAAGACGTGAAAATATTGTATGGAAATTTCTAAGGTGTGATGAAGCCTTGTCTCGTATTATGCAGCCATATGAATAAAATATGAATTCATCAGTCATATAAACGTATATCACACGAGGGTTTTTTCGTTTGTAAACCATATTTATAAAACTGAAAAGAGTAAAATGTTTCTATATTATTTTTTGATTAGATTAAGATGTAAAAAAGTAACTGTATAATAAAATACAAAATCTGTATTACCATGAAACTTGGAAAGTACCATTGAGCTGGTCTGATGATGGAAATGTAAGAAGGCTGAAATCTTGGACTGCCTGCCTAACTAGTGAACATATCGAGTTTATGCTCATTACATTCACCTTATTAATGTGTGAAGCGTGTTTGTAATATTTTTTAAAATTATTAATTATTAAAATTGAATATCACAATGCGGAAAGTTGGGAACGGGAGTGGAGTGTTTTTTACTACGTTTCCTTCAGGTTCTCTCTGTCTACCCTGCTATATGCGGGATACAGTTTGAAGCTGGTGTTCTGCTACTAAGCATGTAATATGTCAAGTTTGCCTACCCTGCTATATTAAAAAAACATGACGTTATACAAAAAAATCATTGCACTAATAGCTGTGTTCCTGCTTTATATTTTTATTAAATGCCCCAATTCCATTAATTATTGGCGAACATTGAAAATGAATGTTTTTGTTTTAACAATAAATCTATTTTAATTTTATGCATAAATATTAACCTTTCAAAGAAATATAGTAGTATTAATAATTGCGTCTACAAATATGATGAATGTTTTATATGTTCCAGTTTTTATAGCGTTAAATTTTACAAGTTAATAATAGATTGCCGAATAAAAATTACAACTATTTTAAAAGGTGTACCGATTTTGATGTTCCAAATAATGGAAAAATCTTAATAAATTAAAAGAGTTCAATTAATAAAGATCTAACAAATCTACATTTCTATTTTAAATTGAAAACAAAATACTTAATACTTTTAGTAACATGCAAATAGCAAATGGTATCCAACGTAAGTTTATTAATACAGTACAGACAACCAATACACTATCTATCCATTCTAAAACAATTAGCAAAGCTGCTAAACCAGCCTACAAGCGCTTTAAACACAAACAGTAGAGTGTATAAACGTCCCCGATAGAGTCGCGATAGCGTGTTGGTCGGTCCGGTTACTTAAGCGGAAACTTCGCAAATCAAAAGCCTGACTCAACTTGGAGGAATGTTTGATCTGCCAAGTAAACTTGCTTACTCTGTGACTGTGACATTTAAGTATACAAGACTTGGTGTGCTTGTGTAATAGATTATCCAAGAAGGGGGTAAGAGGAAGGGAGCTGGCAATGATCACCACGCTGTTCCAAGACCACTCCAGAATAGTATGGTGCTCCAGAATTTCTTGTAACCAAAAATGAAGACTAAAGAATTAAGAAAAGCTTTTATAAAAATATATTTTAAAAGAAAAGTTGAGGACAGGGTTATGCAGTAAAAAAATCACACGAAGATTTTTATTTTATTCAATCATCGCCTTTAAATGACTAAGTGTAAAGTTTTGCGTATGAATATAAAAATTCTTAATAAAATTTTTTTCATTCTTTTATAAATGAAATTTAAACTTTTAATATAATACAATAAATTTATTTTATTCATAATTTTTTCAAAAAAACTATATTCCACATGTACTTCTAAAAAATATGAATCTTAAATCACTTTAATTCTGGAAACCACGATAATAGGACGGCGGCGCTGGTACATTCGCCAGATATAAATTACCAAAGCATTGTCGGGCGTCTTCACTGAGCGGTCGTAAACGCCGTGTCCACTGAAGTGGAACTAACGAGCATTGTCTTATTTTAGCACAATAGGTCACTTTTCTTAAGACTTAAACCCCAACGTACTCGTAAATTAAATCTTAATATCTCATTACTTGAAAGCACCACGCCTACGTTTGACTCTTGCCAAAAAACTACACCAATTTTAAGGGTGCAATTTGTGAAGATAAATTCTTTTCAATTATGAAGTCTATTTTAATATTGAATTTTTAATGATAGTTAAAATTTTATATTATTTCAGGCCATTGTGCGGTGGCTCAGTGGAGCAAGTGTATGAATGTAAATGTGGTGGCGGGTTCGATTTCCACTTTAGAAAATTACGATAACTGATTGACTACTTAAGATTTTCTTTAAAACTCGCATATAATTTGTATGTTATTGTTATAACTTATATGTATTGACTACTGTACATACAATGCAAACCTGCAACCATGAAAACTAAAAAAAAGCTAAAATATATTTAAAACAAAGATTAAGTAATTCATACAAAAGAATATTTTAACGATATACAATACACATAATATAAACAACTAAAAAGTTAATCTATACAATTTTTCAGTTTTATAAATCAAGAAATACCAAACAATAATTTTTAAGTAAAGCACTCTACTATCCTTAATTAGTCTCTTAAAAGCAATTGCTTAGGACGGTGGTAATGGAGTCCGTTGTCATGGCAACCGAGTGATACACTCCCAAAGGAATAAACTCGTGACTTAACGCGAATGGACGGCGTTCTTAGGATTTGTGATATAAACGGCTTATCACTTATTTTGTAATAAACCTAGTAGAGATATGGGCTATAAAATAGAAATAGAGCATTAAAAGATTAAATAATAAATAAACTTTCATACTATAAAGATTTTTCAAACGTATGTTAAAGCGGTTTTTTTATAGTTATTTAATATATGTCATTTATATATTTCAATATTCTAATTAATTTATTTATCACTTATATACAATCACACATTTAATTGAATTTATATATTTTATAGTACGTATTCGTATTTAGTTTATTTATATGAAAGCACTCGCTGCCGTCGACTGAATTGGTAATTTACGCCTACCCCCTTTTCTACGGCATATTTTATTAGCATCAGTCTATGCTTGCCACTCGTTGCGCTTTATATACGTTCCATTGTTTTTACAGTTATTTGTTAATATTATTGTAATTATCGTGTTTTCTTTTCTATATATGTTTGACTTTTGTATAACCTGTATCGTGATTTACTATTTGTGTTCAAACTGTACGTACTTTAAAATGGTGTGGAATATACTTAGTGTTAACCGTGAGTACCCTTTTTATTATTCACCTTCAACACTACATATTTTTTCAGTTTAGCAATATTATAGGAAAATTATAATAAGTAGAATAAGCACAGGAAACTTTTTTATATATTTGTGTGTATTTAATTTAAAGGGTGGTTATATTTTCTATAAAGTTTATTAATATTAAAATTAAAACCTTAATACATGTTTATGTTAAGGTTTGTTGTTATGTATAGCACAATGTAGTTTGTTAAATAATAAAGTAACATCAAAGCCAAGAAATGATAACTATATTTTTTTTATATATTTAGGGAAAAAAATGTTAGTAGAAAAGATAAATCTTTAGACCTCTTTTTACAAAAATTGTACAAAGGGAGGTTGATATAGATATTTATAAAGACTTAGTCTATTTAACATTTATATAGAAAACTAGAGTTAATATTTTTTAAGATAGATAATTATTTTTGACGAATATTTTTGTAAAATAGATACATGTTGCTACGGCAACGTATATTTTGGGTATCAACAAGTGTTCTCGTTATATTAAATACGTAAATTTACATAAGTACTTACTGTTATCTTTCACCCAATAATTGATGGACTTCGGTGAAGACTCGATATAGCACTCCAAAGTTACATCAGTGTTGAGAGGAGCACCCACTAGCTGATTAGGTACTTGTATGACCGGATGAACTGAGTGAAAAAAAAAATATTTAATTTATAAAATTATAATGTTTTATTTATTGAAATTAAAACAAAATACGGCGTTGACTTGCGCCACTCTGCTGTCATGTATTTGGGCGGTAAGTGGAGAACCAAGTATGTTAATACTACTTTCTCTTTGATTTTTCTGTTAAGCAATGAAAAAATCCTAAGGATGCTTGAAAAATATCAGAACAAACGTATATTTATAAAACAGTAGGAATTTGAACACGAAACTTTTTATCCTAAATATTATTTATATGACTTAAATCATTGTTAGTGACGAAGACTAAAAAAACAATAAGCAGCGGAAAATAATTAAAAGGCTCTACAGGCCAGCGTTAAATAACATCATTAATAACACGAAATCTCCGAAACCTCTCGAGGAACATTTATAATGGATTTCGCGGAGACAATTGCATCCTTTAATTTCGGGTAAGGAAGTGAAAATTAATTAAGAATATCGTATATCAAAAGCTTAACAAGATTTGAAATTACTTAAGTACTTATGTAATTGATAATTTTAGCTTCACACACGGGAACCTGAAAATCTAGTATTCGGGCGGTCCGTTCCCAATAAGACACTTTCGTTCCACACTTTCCATCAAATTCATATATGTTGAGTGGCGGAATTCAACGCCGCGCTTTGCTTTGTTGCCAAAGATATAATATTTTTTTAAATATCATATTTATTTGTAGATTACATTAAGTGTATTGTGTTTACTCACAGTGTACTTTAATCACAATCCTCTTGCTTATCGAAGGCGGCACTCCGTTACTGGCTATGCACAAGTACGCACCCATATCGGAGCGGGATATTTTATTCAAGGTTAGGACTTCATCTTCATAAGCGGCAACTTACAAAAAATATAAAAAAGATTATTAATTGTTTATATTAATACATTCTAAATGAGAAGTGGAGTGGTGTGAAAGTAAAAGAAAATTAATTTTGGGTGAATTTTTAATGTTTTTGATATAGGTTTTGCGAAATATAAAAATAGCGTAAAATAATACCTTTATTTTTACCACCGTTTGGATCTCTAAGAACTATAACGGATCCATCCTCCCTTCGCCACGTGACACGAGGTGTGGGGGTTCCCCGCGCGCGGCATGACAGCCTCACTGTGCCTCCTTCAGGAACCATCACATCACCTGACGTCTCCTCAGTGATAAAATCAGGCGGGACTACTACGTCTAGATATCCCATCTAGATAAAAATAAATACAAAAAAAATAAATTTAAACTTTTTGCAAACTATCTTGGACAGTAGGGATATATGACCAGGATGCCGTAATGTCTCCTGTGACAAGTATTTATACGATGAACGCAATCCGTGTTATAAATTGTAGAAGCCTGGTGCTTTCATGAATAAATACTAACCTACGTATAATCAATTATTTGTTTTAATTTTTTATTATAACATATATGTTTCTGGAATACCCATTACAAATGAATTATTACTTATGGCAAAAGCCCAGCGTTGAGTTCCGCCACTCAACACGCAATGCTGAAAAAAATACCCTGCAAATAAGGGAAAATACATAAATAACGTTAAGCACGAATCCCGGCAGTGCCCCGTGAAATAATTTTTGGAACACATAACGTGAAGGGCGTCATGCCGCGTCGACGTCGCCGTCGAAGCCTGCAGCTGCACTGTCGCCGCCGGGGATTTATGCCGTTATCAGGCCCGGGTATAAATTACAGCGTAGCACTGTAATTTAGGGGAGCCATACACGAATCATTGCGCTGCCTGCTGCGTCGCTCGCTCCCCATTGCCACGCGCCTGCAGTTTAATTCACTTTATCTCTCCTACGTTTATTGTAATCGGAATTTAATTTTCCAATAAATTCAGGCAATTTAACTTATTTAAATTTACTTTTGTTTCAATTTTGGGAATTCGTAATTATATGTATAAGACGAGGTTCACTTAATATGTCAATAATTTTACATATTAAGTTGTAGGTAATGAAAATCGTTCAGGATGGTCACGGTTTACATAAATTTTTCTTATAAATTTTAATAAAATTTGTTAGGAATCTATTTCTTTTAATATCTATAATGAAAACAAATATCTGTGATGAATCAGAGACTAAGTGTCGATGGAATAATTACAACACTTATAGAATTCTGTTGTGGGCGTGGTTGTTGAACGAAATAACGGTAGTGGCTGCTCCTGTGGATTTATCCCATATTGGATTTTATATGCATTTGTTATTGTATATATGCGTTGCAATTTTTGTCGGCATACCACTAGTTTATTCGGAGATCTGCATAGCCCAATATACGAATTGCAACGTAGTATCTACATGGAATTTTTGTCCAATTTTACGCGGCGTCGGATATGGCACATTTTATTATGTTTTGTTGAAAGTTGTTTACATGATGGTGCTCTCATCGTGGTATCTAGAATATACGTTTTACGCAGCTTTTGATCCACCACCATGGTTCGCCTGTGATGACTTCAAGAATCAAAAATGTATGGTTAAACGAATAAATGTGTCCGTTTTTCAAAGATGTATCGAAGCCCAAACGTTATTTCATAGAGATTGTGGAATGAAAACTGCTAGCAGCTTCTTTTTTCACCAAGAAATCAGCGGTAATAACACAAAAAATAAAAATTGTACGTATCTTTGGAAACCTATGTTGGCTGCGTTTGCATCGAGCATGGTGATGTTTATAATATTATTAAAAAGGAAAAAAGTTTTAAAAATTCTTGTTAGAATTCAAGCGGGGTATTTATTTTTTATATTGTTTGTTTTATGTTGTGTGGCGATATCCTCCAATGGAACCTGGTACATGAAAATAACTATGCACTGGCAAGATATTAATGTCAAGAATTATTTCTATATAGCTACCCAGGGTGCTTTAGCGTGTGGGATTGGTAGCGGTGTCGTTGGGTTTTTATCTCGTGACGTTTTCTTCCGCAGTCCTGCCACAATGACAGCTGTGACAGTGTCACTATTTTCTATTTTCATTACTCTTATGCTCACACTAATCTTGTTCAACGGTATAAAAACTATGTCTTATTACCACGGCTCTGACCACGAAATCCTAGAAGAGGACGACAATCTATATTTTAATACTTTTGCCTCAGTGTCAGAAATTTTGAGCTATTTTAATGGTTTACCTCTCTGGGCGTTTGCATGGTTTTCTGCTATTTTTCTATGTTTATTTGTAAATACAACTATATTAAGTTTATTTTTGTTAGATCTAGTGACAACTTATATAGATTTCACAAAAAAATATAAGGACATAACTTGTCTGGTTGTAATATCAGTGACGTATGTGTTGTCTTGTCCATTTCACTGTTCCGATTTAACCGTAGTTCTCACAGATGTTACTGAAATTATTCAACTCACGAGTAGCTTCTTCTTTTCTGTGGGAATTTATTGGATATACGGCTTTCACAAGCATAATGTAGATATTATATTTATGATTGGAGTAAAGGCAAGTTATTTTTGGAAGATAGCATGGTTAACCAATCCTTTGTGGATATTGGCTATTAACTATATGAAATGGACGAATCTTCTTGTAAAAGAAAATACTAATTCCTATTATATTACATCACTCTCCGTGAACTTAAATGAATTTTTAGTATACTTTTTTATTACAATTTATTTTTTGATTATATTTTTTGGATTATTTACACAAGTGAGGAAAAGTTATTCGATTGGGAGATTACGGCATATCTTTTCTCCTTTAAGCTCTTGGGGACCTAGTGACAAAATTTTATTTCGGAGTCGAAGGATGTTTGTTCCTGAAATAATGACGCGAGAATTTTTGTACAGACAGGTGCGTATTCATGGTTATAGTCGAAGAATAAACATAAATAAACGAAAATACAACAACGTTATAATGGAAGGACAATTCTCTACTGAAAATGTTAATTGGAGTGCTATGACGTCTAATTAAATCATGTTAGAGATAAATTAGACTATAGAAGAAAAACAATTTAGTTCGACCATTGTTTGTAAATGTCTGTAAATAAATTAACAAATTGAAAAGTATTAAATGCAGAATTAGGCGGAAAATAGGGAGCGCCTGCCCTGCTGCATGCATGATACAGCGTGAAAAAAATAATAATTTTATTATAATAAATTAAAATTGTATTTCATAACATTATATATTTTTATAAAATTGTTTATATAAATTAAATGATATAAGTATTTGTTTTTTAACATTTGTCGTTTTCATTCAATCATTACTTTAATCTTTACAGAATATATACTAGTACATATTATTATATAGGTATTTGTGGAGGTAAGTAAAAGTATTGATTATATATAGCAAAAAAATAAAAGTAAAATCAAAATTGCATTGACATATTTTCCTTAATATAAATTATCCTATAGGTATACATAATGTCCCAGAAGTCAACGATAAAACGAAAACTGAAGGTAAAATAATGACGATCCATATCATTAAAGCCTAAATAAGAAATGCACAAAAGAATGATTTTCTTTTCAAATAGTTTCCCTAAAATATCAGTAGAAAATGGAAAAATAATAAACGATGTATATTATGAACGTAATTACTTTATAAAAAATACTAATTAATAAACTTTAAAATAAAGAAAGATAGTCAATAATATTTTTTTAGCTACACGCTCCTTCAGCAGGGTAGGCAGTGTTAAATTACTTCATTCCCCACTTTGCCTTGTTACTAGAGCGATTCTCACTCGGGAAGTAAAAATATTAAATATTTCACTTCCCGAGTGAGAATCGAACGAAGAACCGTCGCGAAACTGTACATATGTTACAATCACATAGTAGATAATTCTTTGAAATACATACTCTATATTTATATAGTGCATCTAGCTATCTAAAACCCTTATATAAATACCTGACTTTGCATAGGATCAGTATTGATTTGACACATGTACTGGCCCCCGTCTTCCTCTTGGACGTTCTTAATGTGTAGATTCCACACGGTTTGCCCGTTATGGGAGACTTGCACCCTGTCGTTGTGAGTTATTACATGGATGTGTATTGCTTGTATCGCTTTCGTATCCGCTTTGACCCAGCCGACCTGAAAGTTACTTGGGTTGTAAAAACTTTACGTTTTAGAATTAATAGTCAACTTTATTATTTGTATAATTAAATATGATTAGTTGCTTTCTGTTTGATTTATGAACCTATATAATTGTCTATAGACAATAATTGAAAAAAAAATTGAAAAAGAAAAACATTTTTATTAACTCAATTACATATCTAGTTTTCATTTAAAGAAAATACGAACGAAAATAGCCAAATTTCCTAATTTTACAGCAACAAAATGTGTTCTGAAAACCCAGTTTGAACAACAAATGAAGTAACATATACTAATAACATTAAAATACTAGAATAGTTTCCAAATACAAGGTTATTAGCTTACTCTATAGCCACCGAGGTTGTGTACTAAACATCTGAAAGTGGCTTCTCGGCCGACCGGGACGGTCAGGTTGGTAATGGGCTCCGCGAACTCCGGCTGGAACGCCTGGCCTACGCATTATACGAGTAAATACTATTAATAAACAATACTGTTATTATGTTGAAGCTATTTTTTTTCCATATATACTTTGACATTAAAAAAACCATAGAGTCCCCAGTACAGGTTATTGAAAAGAAAATGATGCTTAGGAAATATTTGATTTATTTTTAAAAAGTTCATGTCTCTACTATGAATATACCACATATTCATTATTGTACATAACTAATTTGCTTCAACTTATATTATTTGTTGATAATATTGTGTATTATAGAATATTTCAAAATCTTTAACAATTTTATATGTACTGTTAATAATTTACATCTTACCTGCCAGCTTCGAATCTAGGCCTAGTATAACAATAGTGAGATACAAAGACCAGCAAGACTCCTGCATATTTTCCACCGCACCGCCGTCAGTCGCTAAAGCCTGAGATATCCATGTGACACTGCAAAACGATCGACATTTAAATTGGAGATATTACAATGAAATATGTATGTAAAACTGATGTTATATAAATTCGAAAATTAAACCATTACATCTTGGATTTCCACAATTAAATATTTACAAAAGTTTCCATCTTTAAATGTCACAATTAAATTGTTATCTACCCTCTTTCTATTGTACATTCCATACAAATATTTAAAACGTGGAACATCTATTTGCAAATACCTCCGCAATTACGATACAACATCGCACGTAGAATGGTAAAGCTATTTGTGCACCTTCCGCGCGACGCTTAGCGATTTCATCAGTCAATAATGATTCACTGTTATGAGTCCATCAACCATGCACATACACGTAACACATTGAAGTTAACACAACACATTGAAGTTACCGAAGCGTGTGGTCGATTGAAAATGTGGGAGGGTACGATCAGAAACCGGTAACTACTTTTCCGGAAAACCCCGATAATGTTGGAGAAAAATTCGAGAGTCACTTTAGTTATCAATACGACGTCGTCGTCGACATATTGGAACTACTAGAATGGCCGCTACTGTATCCTTGTATGGGAAAAGGTACGTAGAATGTGTAATCTAAGAGATAAGTCTCTGAGGAGAGACGGTATATGATACACAAAGCTGTAGCGAGCACAGCTTACATTTTCAAAGGTTAGTTGCCATATTTCTTTATGTGAAGACATTTTACATTTGCTCTTAAACTTATTATATGAACCATTTCATTTTATATTCATATTTAATGTTTTCATTTCTTCGTTCTAGTGTGGAGGCAAAAGAGCGGCGTTAACTTCCACCACTCAACACACAATACCTCCAGAAATTGGCGGAGAATGAGGAATGAGTGTCATAATACTAGGTACCCTCCAAAATACTGGATAAAGCATGAAACTGAAAAAAAAAATTGCACTCAAAATAACATGGAACGCATTACCAAAAATTGTTTACTAATTTCCATACAAACATATAAATCATCGCAATTTGATGCGAGTTGGAGATAAATATGGCCGCAAGCGAAACGAACGTTGTTTGCACAAAATATATACGCAATTGCCATCACTCGATTGCAATAATTACATGACACGTGCGAATGGCTCATGCTGTGTTATGGCACCGGTTCATGACCACAAATGAACGCAAAATATTAAAACCAATGATAAATGTAGGTTGCCCAGCTAATTAACTGAGACCTTTAACTATTAAAATAATGATGTGATAACCCTGTTGTAAATAGCTGTTATTGTAACGAAGTATGGCGGAGTACAAGTGTACTATAGTTTTGGTTTATATTCCATAAAGAGAAGTAAATAAATTATTTTTTAGCGCGGCGTTGAGCTCCGTGATTTAACCCAATGTATTGGAATCAGAGTAGAAAGTGAGGAACAGAGTGTCTCAACACTAGATTTCTTTTGCTACTAAATCTGTTAGTTATTTGAAATATTTTTTATATTTTCTTAAAATATGATAGAATAAGACAAAGAAGCTTTTCAAAAAGAGTCAAGAAACAATGAAGTTAAGCCTGTTCTTTATTATTATAGTAATAAATGTAACTAAAGTCATATTTTATATTTCTTAGGGTACCCAAGCAATTGTGTGTTGTTTTATGTATTAATCAAATATATAAAAAAAAAATAGAAGAAAAGATTTGAATCCTTTCACCATTTAATTCGAATCAATTATAATTACGGTGATTCAAGGTTCACATCTCAATAGAGGTATTTGCGGTATAAATAAATATATTTTTTTGTTTCTGGCGCAAAATTGAAAACGAGGTATTTATTATAATATGAATTAATTTCCTACAGACTTCCTCTAAGTGTAAGTTTTAAAAGAAGATCCGCAAATGTGAGTATAAGTTAGATAATCTTTTTGAATTTTCTATTTGCAAATTTAATAGTCCTCAAAATTTCAACTTTACTAAAATCATGTAGGTCTGGGAGCTCTGGGATCTTGGACTATATTTTATTAATTAATTTATACACACAAACAAGTCATTATATAGCTAGCAAGATTATGTTACTTAATTATTTTAATTATAAATAAGATGAAGTGTAATAGATAGTATTCTGGTATTACTAAACACATAAACATTATAATTTAGATGTATAACGATATAATAAGATCAATATAATAGTGAAAATATACTAGAGTCTGTCCCAATTTTGCTTGCTATAGATGATAAGGTTAAAAAAAATATAAGAAATTTTCATTCTGAAAGGTTATTTAAATATTATATGTACAGACTATATACATTTTCGTCAGTCTGTTTCTAATCGCACATCTTATGAACCATTGGCTGTCCAGTGTCCAGTATAGCTGAGGTATACTCGTATTATTGATTTGGCGCAATAGGACAGCGACTGACAGTAAAGGGACAGTATGTGAGGTCGATTTCCACTTCAAGGAATTTTGATTGAATATTTTGAAATTATTCATTTGTTCCCGATCCAGTAAAACAAAGCGCGGCGTTGAGTCTCAAAATTTTGAGACATTGATAGTAACAAAGTAAACAAAAAAAAATTGACAAAAAAAACTGTTACGGACTAAAACAATGAGAAAATTATAACGCAATCCGTTGCCTGGCTTAGAATGCAAATATGACTAAAAATGAAGTGGAGACTTCATTGTATATAAAATTATAAATATAAAATATTATTAAAAAACAAGTTAAAACTGTAGATATTTAATTTAGTAATAAATACTTTTTCCTAAATTGAGAAATTATTATAAAAATACTGCCAGTACTTTTATGTACTTTTATTTTCAATAATTGAAACTTTAAAACGAACCTTCGATGATGTTGGCTTATTTTTCGTAATGTTTAATGTTTAGTTTAAACAATAAGTGTAAAGTAATTATAATTTAAATAGATATCATGCTGACATAACATAACATACCTAACTCTATAGACAACAGGATTGTAAATTTTGAAGAAGTCTAATCAAGAAGAAGTCAAGGCAAAGCGCGGCGTTGAGTTCTGCCTCTCTCAACACAATGCCTCCAGAAATCGGCGGAAAATGGGGAAGGGGGAGTCTCTCAACACTAGGTTCCCTTTGTCTATCCTGCTGTGTGGGGATACAGCGTGAAGCTGATAATATACGTCTCTACGCCGAAAAGTTATTTAAAACAAACAATCGTTGATTTACTCTTAATAATGCATACCACATATTCTGTTTGTAAGAGTATTTAACGGTTTAAGAAACAATAAGAACTCGGTCCGCTCCATGCGTCTTAAGTTATTAACATCGAATGTGTTAAATTCCATTTAACTTCCTTAAGCAAATATGTACCGACTCGCTGCTGCTAAGTTACTGTTTCAACGCTCTCGTGTTTAGGAACGTAGGGGAAAACTTACATTGTTTTTACAATGTTTGAGTTTGTTTTGTTTTATTTTTTAAATACCACATATTTTTCATTTTCACAATATTAACACATTTTAAACGAAATTATTTATAATCGGATTATTCGTTTCTTTATTATTTATTTTTTTTAGCTTCACGCTGTATATATATGAAAAAAATAATTTAAATGTTTCATTTCCCCGAGTAGGGTTCGAACCCACAACCAGTCGCGTTTACAGTCACACTTTGTGCCACTTTGCCACGACTGGCTTCAATTGAAATAATAAATATTTTAATTTTATTGTCATATTTCTTTTTAATTTCTCATTTCAATACCTTCAGTTCAATGAATTCGGCTAAAAGTGGAGAATGAAAGTGTTTTAATAGAAACGAAGTATTTTAGTACAAGGTTCCCAGATTCCTGTCTGTCCTGCTATGGACGTGATAAAGCGTGAAACTTTAAAAAAAACTATTTTTAGAATTCTGCTATGAATATTTATTCATAGTAGAATTCTAAAAATAAATATATTCAATTTATTCGTACAATTCCTAACAGGCATAACAACAAAAGTATGCACTGAATTCGTGTATAAAGTTTCAAGAAAACTTAGTAAACGCACAAGTGTTTAAGCGTAAAACTAAAGTTTTCCTAAAACATTGTGCATAAAGTTTGTGCTCTTATATATATGTATATTCTCTTACGGCTCGGTAAGCACGTTACGTGCTGTATATATGTATGATACACATATATTATGAAACTGTTCTAAAATATACATATACATACATAAACTAGAACTGAATAACATTTTTGGTATTTTTTTTGTCTGAAATCTTTTTTTAAGCGCGTTGAGTTATTTTTCGTAGGGAATAATCTTTAGAATTTGAACTATTTTTCATAGGGAAGAATCTCGCTAAAAGTTTCAGACTCTAATAATTAAAAAAAAAATTACAGTCAATCTATAAAATACTAATAGGTAACTTTGATTCTTCGGGTAACATTGACAGTGGGACCTCGAGCGAAAGAGAACGCCAGTATGTGTATATAATGACGATAAGATATTTAAAAAAATTAAGAAAGGACGCAATATAAGATTCATGTAAATGAAAAGACATAAAAACAAGAGAATGAAAGAATATATCTGCAAAGTATGTTAAGTAGAGACGAAATACGAAACGCTTGTAGATAGACGTATTTCTGTCGGCAACAGAATTAGCGTTACCTTAGTTGCATTGATGGGACGGCGAAGCTGTACCGAAGACTATGTTCGTTTACAAAACAGTGCTCAGCTGGTACCGAGGTTGTTATATGGCAGCAAAAAGTGGCTAATAAAGAAGAAGAAGAATAAAATAAAAATTAATGCTGTGCAGATGCGATCTTCGAATGATCTGTGAATCCCCAAAAAGTGACACTGAATAGCGGTAACTAGCATGGAACTTACAGTGAGTATGAATAAACACGTGCTCAGGTGGCTTCGGCATGACAAGAGAATAAGAGATATAAGAGTTTTATGGAGCAATACAGTGGTAAGAAAGGCGGCGAAAATTAACCAAGGACCTCCTTGGAAATTTGTCAAATAAATTTCAACGCAATTCTTGCAAACTTTGGGGAAAATAAACAAACAAAATTAAAAAGAATCCCTTCATTTTATTTTCCTCGTTCATCGGTTCGCAAACATCTCTACAATATACCTATACGGTAGAATCTGGTCATGGAAGTAAATATTCGCCATTCAGACATATGATTTTTGTATTTGTTTAACTTCACATATCTCGCCTTAATTGGGTAGGAATAAAAAACTTAGGAACCTAGTGTAAAGACACTTCGTTCTCCATTAAGACACTTCCATTTGTGAACTGAATACTTGAGGCATTGCGAGTTGATTTTTATCCTGATATCAAAATAAAGATGGGTGGGAAAATTACCCATTTTATGTGTAATTATAGATATTTCAAGCCAAATTTCCAGAAAGGGTGTACCTGCAGTAAATATATTCAACGATATTTATTGTTATTGTTATTGCGGTTAAAAACTTATGTACTCATGGTCGATCTTAGCATTTGTAGACGATTTCGTGAAACTGACACGAAACCCAAAGCATTGTCACATATGTACGTGGATGGATTTAATGAGGAAAAAAATTAGCAAATGTTATTTATTAATTTCGTCTCTTCAGTCATATTCTTTTTGCAGAAGATTAAATATCAAATATACAACCTGGGATTTGGCGGTAAATGTATTCCTCCTAAGTATAAAGATACCTATTTAAAAAAAAGTTAAAAAAAGCTTAAAAACATAGATCTTCAACCTATGTATAAATAATGTCAAAAAGCTTGGATTTGCGACAACTTTCTGATATCACGTTTAAATTAGCAATTGTACTATACATTCTTTTAATAAAACCCTCTTAGCGCTGTTACATATAAGCGTCATAAAAACATTGACTGGGGATTGAGGATATTATAATCAGCGGACACCTCGACTCTATTTAGAGACAAAAAATGGAGGTTTCTTTAATTCATTGAAGATATACATGTGACTCTATATATGTGATACTCCTAGATAGCGGTCTTACGTATATGTACCTACGCCACCATGGATTATTAGAAATCTTGAAGCGAGTGAGGGAGAGTCAGTCTTTCCGTCACGGAGAAACATAGCAAGCAGGAAAGGATTAATAGAGTATGTGTAGAAAGCTTGCCTTATACGGGTTGCTAATATACATTTGTATTAGAATATGGAATGGAATGGAATGGATGGATGGAATATTATGTAGTCGAAGCGGGCAAAGCCGCGAGCTGGTCACTAGTATAAACATATACAAGTCAGTAACTTATTGAATGCCAATACAGGTATGAGGTTTGTTTATTCTATTGTTATATATAGTGAAACAATTATACCAGTGCAGAAGCTGTGGTTAAAAACTATTTGCTATTTTCTATTACTGCAAAAACTGGGAGCTTTTATGTATATTTTATTTATTCACATTTGATAAATTATATTAATATTTAAGATTTAATTAATATAGAGTTAAATTAGTAATACACGATAATACATTTTAAAATTATCTACTATTTTTTTACGTATTTATCCATTTTAAACGATTGGATTTAATGATTTATGAAATTTAAAGTAATAAGTAATTAATTTTAAAATAATATTTTGCGACACACAACGTTGACCAACAAAAGTATATTAATTATTAAGTTGTATAAAAAAAGTAAATATATATATTTTACAAAAATAAATAATCATAATATATATTTATATGTTTAATAATTAGCTATACTTTTAATGAAAACTGCATAATTAAATATACATCTAGTTTCACTATTATAATGAACTACATATAATAAAAATATTGTAATTGTTACACATTTATATTCAGGCAAACTACAACCAAATTTAATCAAAATAAAGCCATATTTAACTAAAATAAACGCGTAAACAAAACATTACTTAGCTACACGTCTCAACAATCCGAAAATACAAACAAAACTTCAGCAAAAGAAACTGAAAGACAGCTGGAAACATATTCATAACTTTAAAACTTTCGAACTAAAAATAAACAAATTGAAACCCAGATGAGAAAGAGATCTTTATAAACTTACCTAAATAAATATAAAAGGTTTATTTTTAATTTATATTTGATTTAATATAATTCGGTTATCACTTCGTTTGCGTGCAAAGTTTCACGTAAACACGTGGTGGCGCGGCAGCGTGCGATCGGTGCAGACGGGTGCGCGCCACATACTGGCGGTTTACTCATTGAAACCTCAACTCCCGTTATTCTTACGCAGTGGCTGTATGATGGAAGATGATTCGATAGATTTTGAATAATCCTCACAGATTAAATGAGTTACTGTATTTCTTAGTTTGTTATAGTCACTTGATTAGGCTAATGCCTTACATTTTAATACTTTTTTTCTAATAAAAATATTTTAAAATATTTGTTTACAAGTATTGTTTGTTATTAAAGAAATAGTAATATTGTGGTTATTATTAAATGATTGAAAAAAATAATTTTAATTTATTTTTTTAGTGAAATAGTTATAATATAAACGTTTTCTTAGTCTCAGTATTAAAATAAATAATAATTAAAAAATTGGCGGACCTGTTTTGTAGCTTAAGTTATTTGGTGTAATTTATTGGAATCATAAATAAGATAATTAGTATATAAATAAAATAAAATAAATCATAAGCTTGATTACCAGATGCTTTAAGCATATAAAGTAAATAAATTATTTAGCTGGATGACTTGGCCTACAAGCAAGGGATGTCACACCTACACTATATATTAGAAACACCTACACAAGTGCAAAGCTCGGCTAAGACCTCGCGGACTGCACCTATAAAAAAATAAGTATTTTTATAGCATGTGTTTAATAACAAATTAAATAATTTTTCGATTCTCTTGTCGGTGAAGTCAAGAACAACGTATTATTTAATATTAAACTTGGCTCTCAATTTCACAATTCACATGTATTTTTTGATGGCAATGTATTTTTAAAATTTTATATCTTTTAATGAAATATTTGAACTTTCATTGAAAGTTTTCATAATAAATAGCGCTCGCTATTCGGGATGTAAAAACTAAAAACTGATTAGTAAAAATAAGTAAAAAAAATATTTATTTTATAATTACTTCAGTCATTGGCCTTTCAAGATGTCTATTATAGAAAATTTTACCCGAATTCGATTTAGTTTAAAAGCATCTAATTCGGAATGAAGATAGAATAATTAGCACTTCTCGCTAATTTCCAAAGTTATTAATTGAGAGGTGTTTGAAAGGAGCGTCATCTGGTCGGCCATATTGAAAATTGAGGTTATCTAATTGTATGTGTAATACGTCTTTCAAAAGGATTTCTTTTGTTTTATAATCGCTTGTGAATAATAATATTTAATTTTGAATTGTAGGTTTAATAAAAGGAAAATGAGACTTGTAGAAGTTGGCAAACTTAAGTTTGGATATGTGCTCAGTTAGTAAGAAATGATCTACAAATACAAGTTTGCTATGGCTTTTTTATCTATAAAATACACATATATTTTGAGTAATCGTATTATTCGCTTTATTTGTATTGTAAGTTCTTATCATTTCGCATCAGATTTTATAAGCCAGATTTTTGATTGGTTTAGCTTAGAAGATTAATTTTTTTGTGGACTGTAGACCTCAATATTTGATATTAATTCCAGCTAAATACTACATAATGGTCTTGACAGACGTACAACAAGATGATCCTATAAGAGTTTATTTTTTTCTTTTGAAATACATACCTCTAAAAATACAGTAGTATTTAGTTTCAGTATCAGATATATCAAGTATTTAATGAATAACGTATATATAAACATCATAAATTTTTATTAAAGCATCATTGTAGTAAATTCGCTTACAGTCGCACTTTGTGCCTACGCCACGAATGGGCTTAATTATTATTTATAGTTCTTCATTCAAAGAATACATTCAATTTAAGGCCTTTGTGACTAACATGACTTTTTACTAAAACGGGATGGCCGTGGACTACAATTATATATTTGAAAATAAACGCAGCGTGGAATTGGCGCACTTTACACGTGTCTCGGAATTTGGCACTAGGTTATCTATAAATAGCAACAGGAAATGGCAAATATGTATTCAATATATATTTTTTGTCTTTCTAAACAAATACAGCCCTTAATTTACTACGCAGTATGATAAATATTTCGTTTTATAATTTACTAGCGGTCCTCCCGCGGCTTCGTCCGCTTGTCTCCTACAATACTTTTACTACGCTGCATCAAAATAACACAACAATTACAATATTTTGCTGTCTTTGTCCATTGTTAAATCATCCGCTTTTCCGTTTCTGCTTTTTTATATCGAACTTGAAATTAATGCCTTTAGCCCTGATGGCCTTTATAACGACACCGGTTCGGAAGGGAAAAGAGAGTGATCTGTCCTTGAAAAAGTGCTAGCACCACGTGACTGTTGAAGAAATGTCGTCTGTGGCAATGGCGTTCCTTGCGGAATTCTGAGCTTGCAGCTTGCCGTTTACTTAATTTAAGACTAACTAAAAAAACAATTGATATATTATATAGCCTGTAGTACTCCTGAAAAATATAATTTTCATACAAAACAAAAAAATAAATAATAATAAAACTACTGGTTGAAGAGACCCAAACCCAGAGATGTTAGGGTTAAAGCTAGCAAACTCTTCCGTTTTATTCATTAAACATACATATTTCTCCATAATAATTATATAGGATACTAGCGGCCCCCGCTCGCGGTTTCACCCGCGTGAACTATATTATTATTAATTTCTGTCTCCATGACTACGTCCTAGTGACGTCTGTGCAAAATTTGAGACTTCTAGCATTTGTAGTAACGAAGTTTCATACAAACTTTCGACCCCAAAAACAACCCCTTAGAAGTCGAATATTGCAAATTCCCATCTTAGGGAGCACCTACGTCCTATAAGTAACTCCTATACAAAATTTCAGATTCCTAGCACATGTAGTTTCTGAGATTTCGTGATGAGTGAGTGACCTTTCGATTTTATATATATAGATAGATAATAGATACAAAGTACTGTGACAGACTGACAGCATGGGAGCTTAGTAACCGAGATCGTTGAATCGTATTAAGTTTCGTAATAGTATCAGCAATAGTACCTCACAGTGTGTGGAATAGTCGGAAATTGAAATGATGCCAGTAAAGCATCAGTGTAAAGGCAATGTATTGTTTGATCGTTCCAGACCCAGTCCAACAAAGGTATTGTACATGTTCGGATGATATTTTCAGTAGCCCTAAATATTCATGGAGGCCGTCCTGTTATTGTAAAGCGACGGTTGTGGGTTCGATCCCCACTCGGGGGCATGAATTATTATTTATTAATATTTTCATTTCTTCGCTCTGGGACCAAGGGAAAAGCTCGGTAGTGGATTCCACCACTTTCACGATTCCACACACACAAAAATCGGTGGAAAGTGAGAAATGGAGTGTCTTAATACTAGGTTGTCTCTGCCTACCATGATATATGCGGAATATTACTAATTTCCTAACGTTGTTACATGAGAAATGCCCCGCAAACAGAACTGTTAATATTTCAAATCCTAATTAGAGAAATAAAAAAAAAAGTCTAATTATCAACTGATTTTCGGTGGCACTACTTAGCAAGTATTATATCACAAAGAATAAGCAAAAAAGTCTAGTTAAGTCTGTCATTCTATTTTTAAATCCATTCAGCTTAAATAAAATAGCGCACAGTTAATGAGGCGTTTAAGTATGCGCTTTTTTATTTTAGCTAGAGTCAAATTACTTAAAATATTTATAATTAATTAATGGATAAAAGTCAATGTATTTTAGGACGGTAATAGCTTCAAGCCTAGAGTTTAGGAAGAGGAAGTTCCTGTAGGAAAAATAAAAAATACACACTTTGGAGCAAGAAGCTAAGTTTGTATATTGTTTTCATTTTAATAAAAAAATAATTATATAAAACATCTATTTCATAGATGAAAGTTATATTAATAAAGAAATGCAAACACATATTAGAACGCAAACGTAATTCAATGTATTGAACAAATGATACAGCTCAAGCGGGCGAAGCCGCGGGTAGCTAGTTTTTATTAAACATTTTTTTTACCTTTACGCTGTATCCCGCACATCGCAGGATAGGCAGAAGGGACCTGGGAACCTACTGATAAGATACTCCGTTCTCATTAAGACACGTTCCGATTTCTGAAGGCATTGTGTGTTGAGTGGCGGAACTTAACGCCGCGCTTTGCCTCGTATTACGAGTAAATATTTCATTTCATCTAGTGTCGCATTTACAGTCGCTCGTGCCCCTGTGCCACAACTGGCCTTAGTATACATATAATGTTAGGTTATATAGAATATAAATACAGGAGGCAATCTCATTACCTACTTTCAGTAACAGCTGGTATAAACCTAGACTAGCAGGTTACAAGGTACAAGGATTTACTCTTTGTTCGAATGGAGTTTTCAAGACGAACTTTCTACGTGTGTCTCAAGAATGCAATATTGTCTGTATATACTCATTATAATGATAATAGCAGTATGTCTTTTTTTGACAATTTCGTTGATTTATTTACATAGAATAAAATAAAAAACTCGCATATTAATTAACACATTATTTCTAAATTAATAATTTTAATTAATTATTTATATTACAAAAAATCTACCATTTTAGCATAAAATTAAACAGATCAACTAAAATACAACTATTATAGCAATTTATTAATATATCTAAATTCATAATTTTATGTTTCCAGTTCCATTTAACGTATGTCGCAATATTTTATTAACTTTTATACAAAATGTAGTAAAACCTCTAGACCGTAGACAACATTCCACTAACACGTATATTAAGGATTAGCCCTGGCAACCGCAACCCAAAGGATACCAAAACGAAAATACCTATTTACTAACGTCTTAGATTAGGTCATTATTGGAAATGGTATGCGTGTACATAGTTTTTCTTGGCGTTTCATATATGTAAATAATATTTAAAAGGATATTAAAAAAAAATAAGTAAATAAGAATTTTGTTACTAGTAAAAATTATGACTACAGAAAAAATATTTACAACAAATTATCAAGAATAAGAGTTTCGCAGGCATTTGTTTCAGAAGGCACATAGCTCAAAACAATGTATTTTGTAACTGTGAGCCCTACCAGCATATTACACATATATAGTACTCAGTACTTCCACAGATCCTTCATCTGAACCATTTATCTTTTACAATGGCATACATAAAACAGAAAGCTAAGGCTGCACTTGATTCAGTGTTTCCCGCCGTCCGACTCCAGATTGCGCTAGCCGCAGCTTCCGGCTTCCGGCGCCGCTGCGCCTGCGCCCCGACGCCGACGTGACGGGCCGTGACGTCATGTTGCGTCACGCTTCACTTACCCACATTTAATTTCCATATAAATAATTAGAAAACTTCAAATGATGAATCTTTTTTCTATTTTATTTGGTGTACTCGTACTTATGTGTGTAATAGTGAAGATTCATATTTTTAATTTCCTTTCTCCTACTTCAGACTACTGTAATATCATACTTATTGCTTGTGGGAGCAAAATTTTAAGATTGATATTGTCATAACTTTTTTTTGATGTTTTTGTCATTATCGACATCACAGTGAAAACAAAACATTTATTCAAAGTTAACAACGTGCCTTATCTAATTAATTTAAGGAAATGAAAATAATTTAAATATAAACATTTCCCAAATCGAACCTGTGGGCTACTGTATTGTGGCGATGTTACTAAGACGAGACCTTATATTCAACTCTTATTATATATTTAATTTGGTTATTTATACGCTACAAAACAATAGTGGAACATTATTTCACAATTGCATTTGTAGCGAATAAATTCAGGGCGCTGATTTAGCGTGTTTATAAAGAATATAATAAGACTAGTGCAATGCTCCTACAAACCCACAACCATCGTGTATGCATTTACATATGCACCACTATGATATGAGAGTGCGAATACTATTTATATAAAAGGGTAATCACAAACGAGTATCATTTAAAATTTCAATACACATAATGTGCTATTAAAAAAAAATCCTTAACACTGATATTGAATCCAAATGACTATTTAGCTAGTTTTATTAAAATGGGGGTTGTTTCAAAGCGAATGCGAGGCGAAGCGGGCTCGTGATAAATAAACTGAGACATGAATGTAGCCTTAGTGCATTCGACTGCAGAGGACACGCTACTGCCGCATAATTAAATTAACTATCAAGTACTTTACCCTGGAAATACGAATGTGGATATATTTTAGAAAAGATTTACATTTACTAGAAGAATTTTAATAATCTGTTTACAATAACATTGATGCAGGGGCACAAGGGTGTGACGGTTGTAGGTTCAATTCCTATTCGGGAGAATTAGTTATTATTCATTAATATTTTCATTTGTTCGCTCTGATACTAAGACAGGCTTTGAGTTCCGCTACTCAACACATAATAACTTAAAAATTCGGTGTAAATTGGAAAACGGAGTGTCTTAATACTAGATTCTCTCTTCCTTTAGCGTGAAGATGAAAGAAAATAAAAATAACATATATACACGTATTCTAGCCACGATTTGAATGCCTACCTATTTATCATTTAGTTACGTTATACAAAATATATTAAAGCTAGAACATTTCTTACAATTTAGGTTTATTCTCATATAGCATAAAATATTTTTCATTTCTCTTTACTTATATGTATTCATATATAAAGAATCAAGAAAAGTTACTGATATAATCCGGCCATTATACCATACGGGTACATTCATCATTTATATAGAGAAACCTCTCAGTATTCTATGGATTCACCTTGTGGGTTCAGGACGTTGGTTCATGTTGCAGAGAGAGGAGCTTGAGGTAGTGTCTGAAACTTGCTACCCAAGTGTAGGCTTGAGTGACTCCTTTAAGCCCATCCGCCTCCTACTATCGAAGCTCGTGTGACCGTTGCGTATTTACAATAATTAATAAGTAATAATTATTATTTTTGTTTTCTGAAAGCAGAGAGTTTAATATATTACGGAAGGTTTTCTCTTGGTTGCCCTCTACGTGCTAAGCGCATAAAGTTGCATGATAAAAAACTCGTATAATAAATAAACAGAACAATGCAATGTAAGCAATTTAAGCGCTTTTAAGTAAATCTTTTACAATTCTAAATATAGGAAGTTAAGTTTTTAATAGATTTTATTTAAGCTATTATAGCTTAAATAATAATTATTCTATTATAGAATAAATTAAAGCTAAAAAAAAGATATCTAAAAACAATGATAAAAATAAAATCAACTCATAAGCAAACAACTCTATTATTTACACTATCCACAGAAAGCTTATTTTTCTTAAAAACAGATTGAACAAAATTCTCAACAATTGAAATTTCGAGTGAGCTTTGGTACTATGTCTTGACATAATAACGTCATTTTTCGCTAGATGTCACTGAACGAAAAGAAAAAAAAACCCTGAAAGCCTTATTTTTATAATGAATAAATAAAATAATTATTGTAATTTAAGATATCTATAAGAAAATGTACGCTATGTGATATAATTTAAAAGAAAAATCTTCGTATAAAGGAGTTGTAAGTTGAAGAAGTAATTTGTTAATGGAGGAGCCGCAAATCTACCGTTATCTGATGCCACAAAGACCCGCCTTTTCGAAACCAGTAAAGTCCCGTGGTTTCCTTTTTTATAAGTAATGTTTGACGTGCGCCTTGTTTACTGTTCCCTGTGTGATAAGGAGGGAACATTAGTGATTTAAAAGTATATTTACATGTCAGATGCCGTAGTGGTGCAGTGGTACAGCTTACTTTTATAACCAAAGTTTTATGTTTTACATAATAATTATGAATTTGAAGTTCAATATCACACTTGCTAATAATGTACTATATATACTATTAGTCGCGTGGGCCCGTTGGAGCCCAAACATATACATAGCGACGGATGGTATAGGAAGCTTAAATGTAATATTTACTCCCTCCTCTAATAAGGTACCCTCTGCCTACCCTGCTGTGTGCGGGCTAATATAATATATAAAAATAAATTCTACAATCCTAAGGATTGGAGGCGACTCATTAAAGGTTGAGTAAAAAAAAATGTTATAAATGATCCCTTAAAATTAATGACAATAAGCAAAAAAAAGCGAATGTTATTTTTTTTATAACTGTTTAGAATAATAAAAAAAACTATTATTAAGTACGTAGTAGTTTTTTTATTATTCTAAATTATAATTTGAAATGTTTAGCCCTTTTTTCGTGGAAGATACAATTACACCAGATTCTCATAACCTGTCATCGCCTTTTATTTATAACGGGAGCACAATGTGTTTCAATAATTTGTTTACATCTCCATTCGTTTTAATTACTTAATACAAACAAACTCGGGACTCTCAAACATTATTTAAGTCTTAACGAAGTTTAAAATTTATATACGAATTGAGAATAGAGATATTAAATAATAATATTGATGCTTCCAGAATTCGGCGGAATGAGGAGCGGAGTGTCATAACACTACTCTCTCGCTGCCTACCCTGCTGTATGCGGGATACAGCGTGAAACTGATTAAAATTAATTAAGTTTACCTTATTCTAATGCTCATTTTAACTAATGGAAGATGTTAAACTGAGTTAACCCTTTTTTTATCTACAGTTAAAAATATATATATCAGCATATATAATATCAGCAATTTAAAACAAATATATCTTAACAAACAATAATGTAACATGTTCTTATTTGTTTCTAAAACTTCCGTGGTAAGTTTGTGTTCCCTTATCATTGTGAACCACTTGTGGAACGGTGAAGAAATAACATAGACAAATAAACAGTATCATTTTTTATTATTTTTAACTGAGTTATGGTAAATAAAAGCATCTGAACTTGGAAACGTTTTTGGTGTTTCTTATAAGTTTTGTTATTTTAATTAAGGATGTTTTAATGGAACTTAGTGATCGATTTAATGCTTTAATACGTTCATGTGGAGTAATGAATTGTGTCAATTCAAACTATGATTATGCATTCAATCTCTTCATATTAAATGTTAATACATATTTAAAATAGAAAAAATATTACATACATTTAAATATATTTTGGAGGACAGTCGTGACGTAATAATAATTTCATTTCTTCTCTTTAGTATCGAGGCAAAGCGCGGCGCTGAGTTCCGCCGCTCAATACGCAATGCTTATAGAATTATGCTGAAAGTGGTCTTATTAACGTTAAGTCTTATTAACAACGGAGTATCTTAACACTAGACTCCCAGGTTCCCTCTATCTACCTTGCGGTACCTGTGTGTGGAATACAGAGAGAAGCTAAAAAAGGTACATTGAATTTGTTGATATTTGTTATATATTTTCCTTAACATATTGCTTCTCATATATGCCTACTCGTACACTTATAAATTTCTCTCTTTGTATTTTTACAATATTACACAAAAAATAACTACCAGTTAGGTAATTATAAAAGTTTTAAATTTTACATACCTTTTAATATAGTTTAAGGTACTTATGATTAAAATAATGTGCCCATTCTTTGCATCCTATGAATCGACGCTTTGATTCCACGTAGGTGGCCACTTTGCGACGAGCGAGGAAAAAGCTTCCGCCGATCCTTTCACAATTGCTGGGGCGAAATAAGTATGCCTTTCTGGAACCATCTGTTCTCGAAAATTGCTACGTTATCCACATAAAAGATTAGAAATATAGATGTTTTTCAGGTAAAATATGGAAAAAGGCATTTTTAACAGAAATAATTAAAGCGTAAAGTTGTTACCTAGAACACTTCAATTCGAGGGAATTAAAAATATATCATTTATAAATTTGATGAACAGGAATATAATTTTAACCTAGTCGTGTTTAAGTAGCTAAGGATAAAAATTAATTATTATGTTATACTTAAGTAACTTCATCAAGAGAATGAAAAGAATACTCCTTTTATTTGGCGTTTGGTTAGGCCTCATACCCGACCGAAGTCCTCGCTTTAATGCCAGTATTCTATGCGTGAAAACTTTTTTTTGTCATTTCAAACTGTATATTATAATGCAGTTACATACCTATATATTATCACTATTTCATCGCTTTCCTTTTGTCAACTCAAATCAGTTTCACGCTGTTTCCCGCACACAGCAGGGTAGGCAGAGGGAACCTAGTGTTAAGACACAACGTTCCCCACTTTGGGAGTCGGAATCAAACCCACAACCAGTCGTTCGCAATCACACATTTGTCACGACTAGCCTCAATTTATGCATCATGCAATAGTCCCAGGAATTAGTTTATATAAATATTTATTATACCTAGTTAAATATTGCTTATTTTCGAACGTTGTGTAATTTGAACAAAGAATTGTAAGCCCCTGTGGCCTAATGGATAAGGCATCGGCCTCCTAAGCCGGGGATTGTGGGTTCGAGTCCCACCAGGGGTATGGATTAATATTTTTTGTAAATATTTTTTTGATTTAGTTTTGAAATTCTGTATTTTTTATTAATAAAGTATGATTATAACCTTTTTTTAATTGCTATAAAATATATAAATTGTTGGAGTTTACAAGCTATGACGGATATAATATGTACCCATGTTACTTAGATAAACATATTTATACATTATTATTTATATAAAAAAATGATAGAAGCGCAGATAAAAGTTAACCAAGGAATAGAGCATCAGAATAATATTTATTTAAATATATTTCACAGGGAGACCTTAGGAAAATATCTTATTTTCCTATCTCTCCGCCCATCCAAAAGAAAACCGAAAGCACACCTTAAAAAAGTAATATATTATCTAAACAAAAATAACTTAAAACTAAATTTAAATAACTTGTTAAATCAAATAACTTGAACTGACTGTATAGTACGAGTACCCACAGTGTGAATCTAGAGGCAGTTAATGCATTTAATATCGCCGTCGTAATGAAAGCGAGAAGTGCATATTTCAACCGCCGGCCCTCACAGTCGTTAAGTGGGGTACTTTATTGGCTTATTATACAATATTCTAATCTAAAAATGGTGGAAAGAGTAGGTTTTTAATTGGGCAGCCAGCTCGCGTGGCGCTGACGGGAGGATTATTCATGGCCGCTCCAGAGCCAACATTCCGTCGTTTCATTATTTTCTCGCATTTTTTTCTAATAAAATTATTATTTTTTCTCCATTTAATATGCAGATTAGTATTGAAAGGAATTTGTTTTTTTTATAGAATGGATGTATGTATGATAATAATGATGATCTAGTATGTCGGTAGGTAGCGAATGTTTTTGTAAATTAAGATATTTTATTTTCAACTCACTCTTTTATGTTTTTTAATTTTTTTTTATGGACATTGCTATTATTTTGATATCAACATTTTTTAAATTGCTATTATTGTCTTATCCTATTACACATAAAATTATTAATTTCTATAGAATTAAATAATAGTATACTGAGATGATTATTGGTTTGAATTCCTCTATTTCACATCTTCTTCAATTCAGTCTAGTACCCCTAACTCTTTCTCAACTCTTTTAATAGACAAAGAACAATAGGAGAACACAACTACCATTTTGTTACAATTTTACTTATAAATATTTTACAATTTTGTATAAGTACATAGTAAATATTAATAAATAAGAAATGCTGTAATTATTTATGTAGTACATTATTAATGCTCACGAGGCGGAGACCTGACGGCGCCGAAAAGAGGAACGACCAGTATGCGGTAGATACTTGTACAGCACGTTACTATACGGGAATACACATGAGGTGGTTTTGTACCAGTTAGGAAAATTATAAAGAAAATTATATATTTTATAATTTTTTATATCACTTTAATAACATTAAAAATATTTTTTTGTAAGAATCATATTAAAGTTTAACAATTTTTTTATTTCTTATGTAGAGAAAGAAACGTGAAACTAATATGTTTATTAAAGAGTGTATTTAAAGGTCGGGTTGTGGGTCTCACTCGAGGAGATTAAATATATAATATTTTCATTTCTACGCTCTAGTTTAGAGGCAAAGCGCAGAGTTGAGTTTCGCTACTCAACACACAATAACTTCATAACTGATGTTATATGCGGGATGCGGCGTGAAACTAAAAAAGAAATATTTAAAATAAATCAAATGATAGGAAGTGTGTATTAGCATGAACGTTATATCTATTGAACCTTAACTAACGAGTAAGAGGAAGTACGTACAGTTCGCTAGACTTGAATATCGAATATTTCATCCAAAAATATAAATCGACAGTGACTAACTTAGAACTCAACAAATTAATGCTTCTGGGTATATAATCGTATATATTTTACTCATTATGCAAATGCATTTAATGTTAATTTTACATTTTTTATTTTTTTATTTATCTATGTATATAAAACTGCAACAGACAACACACTGGACCTATATAGAAAGAAAATTGAAACTTGACTTTGAAATATGAAAAAGACATGTAGGTCAAATAAGAAGTGTAGGGGAGAATTGAGAGAGTATTTTTCGACGTTCCTACAGAATTGGAAAAAAAAAATCCCTTTTATTTGCGTTTAATTCACTGCGATTATTGCATTCTATTATTAGTGTACGTGCTGTTATGCATTTATTTATTGTTATTGTTGAATGTTCCACCGTAGCGCAGTGGATTCATAAGTATAATATGTAGGAGTTGATTATAAGTTCAATTTCCACTCAAGTTAATTAATTATTTTTATTGGTCCGCCTTTATGAGAAAAACTGTAGCATGCAACAACAAAACATATACAAACATCATTCACATCAGTATTATTAGTAATATGTGAATATTTTCATATAATATTACAACTAAAATATCATATTGAAAAGGACTTATAAAAATTAATATTTTCGAGAAAGATCTCTCTATACAGATAGAGTTCTTTGTGTAAGGCTTCTCTATCATAAATGGTACTCCATTATAACTAGTGTCTCATATCGACGTGAGTGTTCATACTCAATGTTCCAATAAAGTTTTGTCAGGGGATCTTTGCTAGCACGTAATAAAGTATCACAAAAGGCAAAGACCGTCATTGTTGCGGGTACTTCAATCCCAACCCCTCTTAGTGGAGCGTTTGAGCGGGCAAGTGAAGTGGCATAGTTTTTGATTTTTTTATTGATTTGCAAAAAATTTTAATGTTACTGTATTTGTTTGTTTATTTTATTTATTATTATTTTTAAAAAAATATATATTTAATTTTTTTCTGAAATGGCGATAGTATAGGCAAAGATCAAATATTGTTAAGTTCTGAAATACTACTAGATTCAAATATAGGTATAATTTTACTAAATTTCATTAGGTCAGGAAACACATGGTGTGTTATTTACCTCGTAACTTGCAGGTATTATATTATGACTAATCAGCCTATTATATTATATCTATTATATTATGACTAATCAGCTTGACAGAAATACCCCACAGATCTATTGTTATCTTGATTTCTAGGGATTTGAATGTCTTAACAATATATCTTGTGTTGATTAATGTAAATTTAAAATCCACATTACATTTGTGTACGCTTTCCTAAGTAATGAGCTGGTGATAAATTGACTGCTCACAAGATACAAGCGAGATTCAATAATAAATTTACAAGTATTAGTTACTGCATTCTTGCGATTAAAAGAGTCAATGAGACGTCACATTATTATGTTTGAAAACAATTTCAAAGTAACTCTTTCTATTTATTACGAAGTAGTTTTTTGACAATACTATTTCATTTCAATTTTTAATTTATATTTAATAAATAGAAAAAAATGCCATTAACTAAGAAATAAGTAAATTTCCTCATTAAATCATAACTAAGGCACGTTAAACGTTCCAGAAAGTTTATCCATTTGCATTGCATAATATATAATTATATCACACACACATATATCATTTATATTTTACAGACGTACCTAGTGCATGAGTGACATCGAATTTCTAATTGAGCCCAGAGACTACGAATAAATCAAGAGGTCATGAATCGACGGCGCCGGTAGCTTAGATCCATTAGCTAATTGATGTGGTCAGCCGAAGCCTCAGGTGACCTGCACTTTATTAGTTTATTAAGGGTCCCATATACCCTACACAACCACAAAGGTAAACAAAAGTAGTTATCATGATAAGTAATAAATAGTTCATAATTTATTATTCTGAATCACATAAATTTTGATTTTTTTTATATTTATAAAAAAATAATAATTCTCGCTCAAGTGACTGGAACATAAATAATAAGATACAAACGCAGCTTAAGGAGACAGATAAGGTTTTATGAGTTCACCACGTCGTTTCTCTTCGAACAGTAAATGTGCATTGCAAAAATGTATACAGTAAAAGCAATTATATATTTTGATTATTATTATTTGTCAGCCAATAAGATTTAGGTGAGACAACACTATTTTATGTATCACTAACTATGAGATAACGACGAATAAGTTATAAAAATTGACAAACATGAAAAAAATAACAGCTTTATGCTGTATCCCGCATATATCAGGGTAGGCAGAGGGAACCTAGTGTTCAAACGCTCCGTTCCCCACTTTCCGCCGCCCTCCTCCTTGTGTTGTTTAATGAGATAAGAAATGCTCCCCTAGTTCTTGGTCGATAATGATCAAGAAGCCAAACGAAAATCTCGTTATCATTCCAACTTATACGTAATTCTCGAAAAGTTTTTAAGTAAACATAATTTAAATTCCAGTCCGGGATCTTTTTGTTTTTCAGCTCGCGGTTGATTGGATTTGTTTGGCTTTTCAGTGCAGCTCAACTTTGAGAGGATGCTCGTTTCCAGTAAAACACTACGGTTAACCATCGATTGTTAAGCTTCATTCACACCATTTTAATAATATTAAAAAAAACTCACTTTGATAATATTTTAGTCAATATTTAATCGATAAAAGTTTTCCATATTAAAATAAAGTGCACGATTCATACTTTCGATAACTTGGCTACTTGTTATATGAAAAAATAACATTATACTTTGGTTTCTACGATATTCTTAATCTTTTTTAAATGCAATTTCCATTTAAAATATATTTCCATTTCCATAAAAAAATATCTTTTAAAATATACAGTAGTCGATAAAAAAACTCTATATAAACAAAAAGTATGAACGCGTACTAATAGCAACGCAAAAATTCGTTTCGCTATTCCTGTTATTTCTTTGGGATTTAAAGAGTCATTCATTTAAGAGTGCATTGAGTGTTTTTTTTTCAACCAACACAATTAACGCCGTTTTTATCATTCCAATACTATCGGAAACAATTACAGAAAATCTCCAAATATGTCGAATATTTTCGAATGAAAATAAGATAAGATTATTTTGATATTCGTTTAAAAATATCTTTAATTAATTTAATTCTCAATTTAAGTATTTTTTTTGTATCGAAGCAATCGTGTTTGACTGACTTACAGTTAGGTTTATAGTTCTATTAATATGATAAATTTGTAATATTTAACTGTCTTGGCCCAGTTTGTAAGACAAATGCTGTTAATTCACCTTCACGCTGTATCCCGCACACAGTAGAGTAGGAAGAGGGAACCTATTGCCGCGTTTTGCCTCGACACTAGAGCGAAAAAATGAAAAAATAAATTTAAATAAATATTTAATTTCGTCGAGTGAGGATCGAACCTACAACCAGTCGCGTTCATAGTACGGCTAGCCTCATTCCTTGGAAGATAAATATTATTAATTAAAAATATTAATTACTGAGTCATATTGCAATAAACAAAAATAAAAATTTAAAGGTTGTTAGGTAGCTAGTCTACATTTCAAATAGTATATAGAGTAGCAACGAGTAAAAGTTTCTTTAACGCGGAGCAGGATCTGTGCAAATTTAAACAGACAGACAGTACCTTAGCATGGGAACTCCATTATTCTGACCGTAGTAGTTCTACGTTTCAATGTTTTAGGAAGGTAAATGATTTATTTGCGGAACAACACAGACCTTCCTACTAATATTATAAATGTGAATGTTTGTGAGGACGGATGTTTGTTCTACTTTCACACAAAAAATACTTAACTGATTTAGATAACACTTTTTAGTAATATAGATACTACATTTAATACTAGGTTCCTTCTGCCTACCTTGCTATATGCGGGATATAGCATGAAGCTAATTTTCTTTATTATTTATTAATAACAATTTCTGCTATTTTACATATTTCCTTCCTTCGTAACAACTAAGGGCGTTGACCTTCAATGTTCTATTAGCAGATAAGAAATATCGTAAACATGATACGAACCCGTTATCAAAGATTCGAATAAAATAGAATAACATATTTTTTATCGTGGCACTAAAGTGTAACACGATAAGCTTGTTCATAACCTATTTATGAGAAGGATTGACTGTTAGATAATTTTTATATGCAATAAATTACGCGGTACACGCTTTCTGCTATTGATTGTAATTATAATGCGAATATTGTTGTTGTTTGTTCGACTTCACCAAGTATCCCGTATAGGCAGGGGGAGCCTAGTGCTAAGACACTCTGCTCTCCACTTTCTACTGAATTCCGGAGGTACTGCTTGTTGAGTGACTGAACTGCTTTACCTTACTTGTTTTTTTTTAGCTTCAGACTGTATTCCGCAGATAGCAAAGTCTATTCAATATTTTAATTTCTTCGGTCTGTTGTGGAGCCAAAGCGTGGCGTTAAGTCACGTCAATCAGTGCCTCCAGAATTCGCAGGAAAGTGGGCAGGGGAGTGTTTCAATACTATCCCTCTGCTTATCCTGCTTTTCAGCGAGAAGCTGAAAAAAAGTAAATAACAAAAGATATAATTTCTATACTACCAAGTAACCGTAGGCATATTAAGTAAGCCTAATATTATTTAATTACCCTAATTTCAATGTAGTAGGTACTAATTTCTCTCACGTCATAATTACTTTATTAATATAATAATGTAATAGAATAACATTTCTATTATTCTATTTCGCGATGCCACCTTTTAGACCAGTAAATGGATGTAAGAGAGAAGTTATAAAAAGAAATACGACATTTCTCCACTCTGTTTATTACTGTACATTAGTTATACTGCTTCCGTAGTGTCGTTTCGGCATGAAATGGGAACTAATGAGATTTTGATGTTTTTTTGACTGAGCTTTTATTTTTCCTTCGTAACATAACGATGTTGGAACCTTAAAGAAAAGTAACGTATCATTTTTATATGATGCTGTTCAGATAGTAAATGATGTTAAGATTAATAAATATTTTTTTGAAAATATGTTATTTTTTGATAAATTATCTATCTGATCTTTAAACTAACGTGTACTCGTATGTGTATGGTTTCTTTATTTCTTTTAATTAGGCGCTAGAAATTATTTTCCTAATTACGTCTCACTTCTTGTTTAAAATGTAGTTTATTAAGTATTTTTCTCTTTTTTGTCGCGTAAATAAGATAAGGCCGATCTGTATTCTTAATTGAAAAATCTATCTTTTGTCGCTGAAGCCACTTGTGGCGCAGAAAGAGCTCACAGGTCGTGAGTTTATTGTGGATATGGCAGCGAGTTCCGCCACAATGCCTCCAGAATTAGATAGAAAGTGGAGAAATGAAAGTGTCTTAATGGGGACGGAGTGTCTTAACACTAAGTTCATAGGTCCCCTCTGCCTACCCTGCCATATTCTGGACACAACGTGAAAGTAATAAAAATATCGTTATCATATACTACTCATATTTGAATCTGTACATACACAGAGTGTTACACATACTCTGTTGTCTGCAAATTTAAAATTTTCATTTCATTACTCATTTTTAAAAAAATTAATGAAAAGATTGAATTTTAAATTTTTTCATTTATTTTTACTTTATATTCAGATTATTCATAAAGAGTATTAGTGGAGGAGCGAGTGCCCCGGCGACACGTTATGTAATTAATTTGGAGAAAACAGTTGCATTTAATACAGCAATTTGTATTCAACTGCACTCAGTATCCTGCACTTGTTCTGTTTTACTGTTGCTTAAACTAAATAACAAAAACTTGCAGGCTGTACACGACGTCAGGTTTCATTAAAATAGTAATTTTATTATAATCACTGAGTTATAATAAAATTACTATTATAAAGGTTTCTTTTCAGCTTGTATTGTATCCCGCTTATAATAAGGTAGATAGAGGGAAACTAATGTTAAGACACTTCGTTCCCCACTTTCAGCCGAATATTCGAAGCTGCCATTCGAAGATTTGCTTTGGTAATAGAACAAAGAAATGAATATATTCATAAATAATATTTCAATCCCCCGAGTAGGAATCGAACCCGCAACCATCGAGTGTAGAGTACGCTTGTACCGCTGCGCCACGACGGTCTCTATAGAGGTTATTGTAGTACGCATAAATGTAAATTATAATTTGAAATGGTTTTAAGAAAAAAGATTATTAACTAGATGTCGAAATCCAATGCAATATGTGGGTATTGTATAGGTGAAAGAAACCTTTTATATATTGTGAAATATGCTAATTTGCCAATTTGTGAATGTAATTGTGTTATTATTTTTATGTGTTTATTATTCAACGTAAATAAGGCATTTTAATATTTACAGTTCATTAATTTATATGATTACTGAAAGAACTAACTCGTTAATTATTTTTTCTTAAAACTAAATAGACCAACTTACATTTACACAATAAAGAGACTATTTACTGTAAATACTTTAATGTTTTTCTTATATATGTTTTAAAGAATGTAACAAATTGTTAAGTTAACTTCAAAATAATTATACTAAAGAGTTAATGATCGTCCTAAGTACTTGTAAAAAAAAATGCTTTATAAATAGGTACATATAATAGCTTGCCTTATAATGTTTCAACTGTACAGGAGAATGAAATATACAAATTCTAAACGAAGTACTTTCAAGTCTCGAAAACGTACGAAAAGTGTTCTTCACATTTCTGCAGTGCGACAGTAGAGCATTTAGTTAATGTAATATAATATACATACATCATTTTATAATGAAAACATCTTTTGGCGTATGAGGATCGTTATAACAGATATTTATAATTTTTGTAGTGAATACAACAAACTGTAAACGATGGTTGTGGGTTCGATCCCCACTCGAGGATATGAAATATTTAATATTTTCATTTTTTGGCTCTGGTGTCGAGGCAAAGCGCGGTGTTGAGTTCCGCGATTTAACACGTACTCTAGAATTCGGCGACCAATGGAAAACGGAGTGTCTTATCATAAGATTCGTTCTGCCTACCGTGAGCGGGATATAGCGTGAAATTGTATATTTTCTTACTCTTGTAGAGAAAAGTTTAGCGTTTATATACCCGAAATATAGGTATATTACTAAGAGATGCACTAAATATAGGTATATTTCGGATATTACTTAAACAAATCATAGCCTGGATATGAATAATATCTTTATACTAAAATATAAATTACTTTCCATAAAGAAAAAATAGTTTAAGTAATTTCAGGATGCTAGACAATGTTATACAATATTAACTTATATATAAAATTTTATTTCAGTATAATTATACTTATATACAAACCAAAACTAACATTTCTAACAGTTCAGTTAAGTTTGTTTGCATACTAAATATCTATCTGTCTTCAGGAGCCGGTGGATGTCTGCCGACGACGTCGATGCGTACGAATCTCGAGCGTCTGCTATTGAATTATACATGAGACGTCCGAACTGATCGCTTGGTAAACTATTACACTGCGATGTAATTGTCTTACTTTATAAAAGAACTAGTGGACCCGGACGCGGCTACGCCTGCTTGAACTATAAGAATATTTTCGCGTCGGTCATACTCATACTATGCTGCCCGAAGGCTAGGTCATTTCGAATCAGTGACATCTCCTTAATTATTTATTAGAATGTTATACAATAAACTATAATTTCAAAATGTCGCGGTAGCGGTTGCGTAGCGACGCGACGGTTGTTATTAACATGGCAGAATTAATTGCATGTCAAATTAGAAAGTACTTTAAAATACATTAGTTTATATGTATAATGTAATGTTATATAGCCTTTAGCACTTCTGAAGAATGCAGCTTTCATACAAAACAAAAACAAAGTAAATCGATCCAGTAGATCCAGAGATCTTAGCGTTCAAACAAACAAACAAACAAACAAACAAACAAACAAACTCTTCCGCTTTATTATATTAGTATAGATTATCTTATGTGGGACTATTTTTTAATTTTTGATCACGTCTTCCTTTTTTGTGTAAAATTCTAAACAAAGTAATCTTTCTTTTTTATACAATTCCAACAACCAAAGGTTGCCTGGAAGAGATCGCTTCAAGCGATAAGGCCGCCTTATTGTACATGTTGTTTTTGTTAATTTGTATATAAATTGTGTAAAATGTTGTTTTTTTTTGTGCAATAAAGTATATTATTGCACAAAAATAATAAATGCAGATGTCTAACATCTTAAATAATAGATCTTATATAGTATGATAAATAAATATAATGACAATAAATTAATATCATCAGATTTATTAGACTAGAGATTACATATTGCACATTAAAAACAGATGGTTATCATACAACTACTCAACACGGGTTTCATCAGTCTCAATGTTCACTTGTAAATGCTAACTTGTGTGAATAACTTTGTTACCAAACATACAAACCTCACAGCCAAGTAATCCTTATTACTATGGAAAAGGAATCTCTATTCCTTATTTCCCATATAAAATCGTACTGGCACGTTTAATATAATTATTTTATTATCACAGTAGATTATGGGAATTATCGAGTACTTTCTTCTTCCAATTAATTATTACGAGGTTTCTACGTTTTTCCGGTTTTCTCTTTTTCTCTCGAAGTGAACCATTATCATGTCAGGAATCCACATGGCTAGGAAAAGTATGAGTAGTAAGTTTTGTGCAGTTATGCACAAAGCGTAGCTGCCTGTGTAGTCTCTTATCCAGCCAAGGAAGTATCCTACTGGTGGGACTATAATACCCATGGTCAACATTCCCAAGCCAACTGCAGATGGCACTTGGTCCATTCTGCATTGTTCCGATATTGCTATATTCCTTGCCACGATTACCATGCTCCTTCCAAAACCATATAAGGCTGAGAGTGTCAAAATGACATATAATTCTGTCTGGTAAGCTAAGACTGTAAAAAAGGGACATAAAGTTAATATAATAATCCATAGATCATAAAAAAATTACCAATTTGACGGCAGTTTCAGATTGAAATTGTCTTGAACTTTTTACAAAAAAATCGGACGACATAATCTAAATACTTACTTTGTCTAACAATAATTAACCAAATACTGGTGAGAATCAACATCATACGCGCTTCAATTCGGTATTTGTCCTGCAGAGACGGCAAAACAAGCCTGCCGATAATATCAGCAAAAGCCACAGCTGACATACAATACGCTGTTTGTTGTTTGTCCATTGATGCAAATTTCTGTATAAGTAATATAACAATATATAAATATTGCATACTTACATAAAAAAAAAAACATTTTATTTTTAATATTGATAGTATTAAAATTACCTGTAAGAAAAGTGGATATATCAAACTGAAGTTTTGTATAGAAACAACAGTGAGCGCAGTTCCTAAGATCACGTTCAAAAATCGTGGACTCGATAACAATGAAATATCAAATAAGTCGTATATCTTTCTCATCAACGTCTTCTTCGGTTTTGGAATGTCGGTTCCTGAAATAATATTATATTGTTTAGTTAAGCTAGAAAAATCAGTAATAAACTACAAATTATATCTTTTTTTATTGTTTTATAAAAAAAGTTAAGTAAGGTAAATTTTAAAAATATTAAAAATTTATTATTAGTTTAAAAAAAAAGATAATTAATCATTTCAAAATTAGAATTATAACATTTTAATGTTTACCATTTAATTTTTCATTAGAAACAACATTTTTACTTAGTTCCTTTTGACTAAGAGAAGTACTTAAGTTATTAGATTTCTGGTTGCCGTTTTCTGATATAACTGTTGGTTCAGTAGCACGCCTTACACCCTTATATTCGACGTCCTTTATACCATTGTATTCTTTACTCTTTAAAATTTCATTATTTTCCTTCAATAAGTACATTTTCTCATCAACCGCTACTTCCTCCTCCACTTTTTTCATGTGCCATTCAACTGGTTGAAGAAGCATTGTCCCGCATATCTATAGTTGTACAAATTAATTAATAGTAATTTTGTATATATTTTTTCTTAAAAGAAGCATTTTATTATAAAATATTGCACTTTATTTAGCGTTAATCATTTCAGAAATATTTACCCCATGTAAACTTAAAGATGCCAACAACAAACAGGCACCTTTGAATCCATAGTGTTCTAAAAGATATCGGACTACATGAGGCATAAGTGTTTGTCCAACACCAGTGCCAGCCATGGCAAGACCGACTGCTAAACTTTTTCGCACTTTAAAGTAACTATTAATAGATACAAACGATGCGTTTTGTATTAATCCTAGACCCAAACCTAAAAAGAAATATTTTTTAATAAGTAATTTAAAAAAAAGAAATATAAAAAAGAGACAATAAACATCAGAACCTAGATGTTAAATTTACTAACCTAGCAACACGCCATAAGTTAGGATCAAATGGTATATATTCGTCGAAAATCCACTGAATAAAATACCAATAGTACAGAAAAAGGCGCCGGTGACAGCGACGAATCTGGGGCTCGTTAGTTTTATGACAGCCCCGGCAATAGGACCTCCGAAATTGGTGACGAATAGCATGGTACTTAAAACAATAGCTGCACCCTGGGTCTCATGACCCATCGAGTAAATAACATCCCCGTAGAGCAAGCTGAATAGAGACAACATAGACTGATTGAAAATCTGAAACAGTTTTTAACAAAATATATAGTTTTAAAGATATTTCCTTTTTTTATATGAAATATTTTTTTGTCCATCAAGTGGGTTTAGTAAATTTATTTATTAGGCACAAATAAACTAATATTTATTGAACTTGACCCACATTCTATAGGCTATCTATGTCAACAATATTAACACAATTATCATTGATTTAACATACAATTAGTGAATTTACAATAACTTATATATATTTTTAACCGACTTCTGTAAGAAAAGGAGGTTATCAATTCGACTGTATGTTTTTTTTTAATTATTATTTTTATAAATCATCTCATGGTTACATACTACAAATAATGGGTAGAGATAAAAATTAATATGATTTTCAACTTTTTTATACTCACATTCGATAGAGCGGTTCCCAATAGAACCATCCAACCCCATCCTCCATCGGGCGGCACTAATTTTATACGTTTTTCAATTCTTGGCGGTAAAACGAGTGAATTTCTTTTTGACATCTTGCTCGTTCAATAATTGTGTTTTTTTTTTCAATATTTTTTTTATTTATGACATAAATATATTAATTCTTAGTTTAATTTGTACCTATAACAATGAATTTCATTATAAATAATCGGTAAATCAATCGATTCATGAGAAAAAAAATAGCCTCCATTAAGTTAACACAAAGTAACTGTGAGCGGGGAACAAGCCTCCAATACTCGGAGGAAAGTTCAGATTGGAAGTGTCTTTATGAGAATGGAGTGTCTTAACACTAGTTTCCCCTGCCCTGGTACCCTGGTATATGCAGGATATAGCGTGAAGTCAAACTAAAAAGTGTTTAATATATAATAATATTTACAAGCCTACTATAATTTTTTTACGCAATAAATAGTAAAAACATACTCAGAACGTATAGATATTTTTAGTATTTATCACACCCGGAAAGTTTAGATAGCAACTGATGGCATAGGCCTCGTTATCTCTTACAATACAGTAATCGTTGTAAATTGTCACTATAGCCATTTACATGAAAAACAGACCGTGAATAACGAGCATGATATTTGTTATTGTTATTGAAGGATTTTTTTTATGTTCTAAAAATTATATAATTACATACATACGTTTTGAATTCAAATAAAACTTAGGAAAATATTTTGGTATTGACGGCATAGATATTTTGAGTTGATTAAAAGAATCTTTTACTTCATATTTAAAACTTATAGTTTAAGGAAAAGAAAAAAATATATTAACGAGTAATTTGTAGCATAAAAATTATGAGGTGGGTCATAATATCAAGAGGTAGAAATAGTGGACGAGGCGAAAGAGGTATGCAAAGACCGTGCGTTCGGCGCTCCGTACCATCTGGCTACCCCGCCAGGGATAGAGCGTGAAACTATGAATATATGTAGATATGTATAAAATATGTATGTGTGAACGAGTAGTTATCTTCACGCTGTATCATATACAGCAAAGTACGTAGAATGAACTTAGTGTTAAGACACTCCGTTACCCATTTTTCACCGAATTCTGAAGGCATTGAGTGTAGGGAAGATTTTGTGTATCTTAACTTAAGTAAATAAGTTATTATATAAAAAAAATATTTGCTTATAGACACGTAATACATATTTGAAAGGTCACTAGATAACTATTGAACTGTTTCATCAGTAAAACAAAGTACAATAATTGTTTTTTTAAACACTATTATTTTCAGTAGAAACCTTGAAAATAAATTGCTTAGACGCTTACATTGAACTTGATAATTAGAAACGTGATATTTTACCGCCTTCTGTAATCTGAAAATATTGTTTCTGTTTGGTTACACTCGTATTAAATTTCATTTTTCCGAATAAATAAAAGGCTTACTTTAGTATATTTTGTTTTTACATAAATATTTTGTTGACTAAGATATTTAAATAAGGCTCTATGTCTTTCATAAAATAATAATCATAAGGTTTTCTTATAAAATTTATGAACATTCCTGTTAGGTAAGTTAATGCGGATCTTTTGGTTGAACGCGGAGTTCCCCAGAGTAGTATCCTGGGTCCCACTCTTTAGGATCAATAATGATAAAAAATATAATATAATAATAGTATAAAGACAGAGACATTGTTTGATTGAAAGCGCTAACATCAAGAACTATTGGCTCGAAATGAAGAAATCTCGGTACTCAACACCGCGCTTTGCCTCTTTACCAGAACGGAAAAATGAAAATGTAGCGTATACAGTCTCACACGCTTATGCCCCTGCGTCATGTGTGGCCTTGTAGTTACTATCTTAATTAGTTAATTAATTATATTATTATAACGAATTTGAAAAATAAAATATGTATAATTAACAAAAAACAAAAAAAATAATAATAATAAAGTTTTATTAACTAATTTATAAGCGAAATTGATGATTGTAAGTATAATATAAATTTTGCAATGATCTTTAAGGAGCTTTAAATATTGTAGCTTATAAAAAATACAATTTTGTATAATAACAAAGATCTTTTCTGCGGTTTCCAATGAATACCTTTAGATTCTGTAAAAAAAATATTTTGCGGTCTACAGAAAACGATATCGTAACAGAAATAGCTTGTGGAATAAACAATTACATACACCTTGTATTCGCGTGACATTACAAGACGTGTATAATTGCACCTATTTTTTTGTTTCACGGCAGAGTAGGCAGAGAGAGTCTGTGAACCTAGTGTTAAGACACTCCATTCCTATTAAGTTAACACTTACCAGAGCAAGAAAGTGATAATATTAAATATTAGATTTCCTCGAGTTGGTATCGAACTCACAACCTATCGCGTGTACAGTCACAAGCTAAGCTAAGTAATATTTTTTACACAAAATTATTTTGTAGTAGTATATATTCTAGTAGTATAGTACAAAATTATTTTCTAGTAGTCGCGTAGGTATACTATCAAAATGTAAACTTTTGGAAAAATTAAATATTTTGATGTCTTTTAGGTATAATAAATAGAGGGTTCATCAGACGGTAGCAATTACGTAAATCATAGTGCGTTACGTTACATCCGTAATATAGAAGTATAACACAAAATAATTAGCTCGTATTCTATAATATTTTTGATATTACCTTTTAAAATCAAATTCATATTAAATACATTATAAATATTTAGTGAATATAAATTTCTATAAATCAATGTAAACATATTATTAAAATTAAATAGATAATAATGATAAAAATGCAAAAAAAAAAAAATATTCATTAAACATATCAATAAGGTATATGTGCAGAAATGTATGAGAAAAAATATGTATGGTTATCCGCATTAGCAAGTATTCGTTAAATATTTCTAATCAGATAAACTTTACCGGTCGAACGTCTAAACTACTATCAATATTTTATCAGAGGGCAACTCTTAATCTATTGGTAAAAATCAACAAAATATATATTAAAATTATATAGTAAATGACAGACACACCGTCTTTTAGAAAAAAATACCGGCCAAATGCGTGTTGGGTTCGCACACCGATGGTTCCTTACCAATTTCAGAATTGCTAAACTTTTTAAAATTAAAAAACTGATGATTGCGGTTGTATACCCAGATTTTGTTTAAAATGAACTACAATTATAAGTTTGAGATATTTTTTTCTATGAAATGTCTCTAATCTTTACCTTTCGCACTTTTTCCTTTATTTGTATAGTTTATAATTCCTGCCAAATTTCATAACGGGAAGTATCTTATAAGTGTTGATTACGCAGTGAATTTCACGCAAAATACAGCTTACATGAATAAATGCTTTATGTTGCATTGACTAAGATTTTTTTTGTGCTTCAAGAAACCACAGACTTTAATATTTAAAAAAATTGGTATTTAAAGGTATTAATGTAATAGAACTATAATTTTTAAAATCTTACCCTGTTTGTTTGTTTATCTTTGCGTTTGTGCACGCTAATCTCAAAGACGGCTTAAAAGATTAAAATGCATTTTTGTCGAACAAAACAAAAATATTTGATATTGGTCTAACTTTTATGAACCGATTTAAATAAAGGAAGCACTAAATGTTCACTAAAATTTGCCAAAATACAGTAGTGGAAACTGCATTTAAATCTGTTAAGTCGTTTCTGAGATAAGCGTGCACAAACGCATTGAGAAATTGATAAACTGACATACCAAAAAACAGATAAAAAAAAAATATCGTTAAAACGTAAGAAATTCACATTTGTTAATAAATAATTATCCTAGAGCTAGCGGACGAAGTCGCGAACGGGTAGCTAGGTATTAATAATATACGAATGTACGTACGAGTACATTATTAATATATAATTATTTTATTTCACAACAATGCATTTTTTTTATTTCTTCAACATAAATAAAAATAACCAATATAATAATAATAAATGTTATGATAACAGAATAACATATTTATAATTTTCAATAATATCAACGGGATGTTCTTGTAGGGTTGACGGAGAGAACCTACCAAAATCAATGAATGAGTGTTGGATGATGGAATCTCATGTCATATTTTGTCATTATAAAGTACTAGCGGCCCGCCGCGGCTTCGCCTGTGTGAACTACGTTATTATTAATTTCTGTCTCCATGAATACCTACGTCCTATAAGTGACGTCCATGCTAAATTTGAGACTCCTAGCATTTGTAGTAACGAAGTTTCATACAAACTTTCAACCCCAAAAACAAACCTTAGAAGTCGAAAATTGCAAATTCCCGTCTTAGCGAGCACCTACGTTCTATAAATAACTCCTATGCAAAATTTCAGATTCCTAGCACATGTAGTTTCTGAGATTTCATGATGAGTGAGTGACCTTTCGATTATATATATATATATAGATTAATATTTAAAAATCTTACCTTATATATCAAGGCATATCAAATTTACATTTAAGTATTACAATTTTAAAACTATTAAACAATCCTTAATCACTACACATAACACATTTCTATAATAAACGACCGCCCACTATGAAAACACAAACTTCAATGGATTGACATGGTATCAGAGTCATCGAGTCGAACCGATAATATCAGTACACACCTATATTTATAACACGAAATACAACTCTATATGTACAGTCAAAAATTATGTTTTTGCCAAACAAATGTGAATTACACGCAGAGTGACGCGGTTGATGTAAGATGTATGGAAAACAGGTTTTATTTAATACTGCTTGAGTATAAGTTAAAAATGTACAGACTACTTAATTACTTAACAGAATTTCTTGTACTTTCACTGTATTTACTGAATATAAGGCCATTGGTAAGCAAAATTTTACCTAGACTAGAGTTCTTATTTTAGTTCATGTTAGGTATATGATAATATGGTAAATGAATTAATGTTCAAGGTCTTAAATATTTAATAAATAAAATTTACATTCACTTACTTTTTGTATTATAAAATAAAATCTTATTACATTTACTGTCTCTATTTTTTTTATTTTACAAATTTTTTACACCTTTCGTAGGTAATTTTTTAATATTGGCACATGTAAAGAAACTACTTTAAAATTTGCTTAAATATAAAATAAACCAGTTCCCATGTTAAAAGTACAACAATCAAAATCAATCCTTTTATAGAAAATATTTGTAAAACTTATTGCGTAAAGACGTCGAAAGAATTACCTTAACACAGATATTTGATATTAACCATTATTTTTATCAAGTGTATTTACTTTTTGATCAATAACGAACAATTTATAGTTAATAAATAAAAACTAAGTAACTAAATTCCAAATAATATATAGCAAAATTACGAAATGCAACAGAATGTTACGAAATTTGTGTACTATTTATACACAATGAATTGGCAGGCATTTTGAATGAAAAGCGGATGAGCAACAGTTAGACAAATACTAACTAGAGGGTGCTTTAGATTTAGTCGCTAACAGAATCGACTACGAATATAGAATTATATATAGATAGAATTCAGTCAGATATTTTAAATACACTACTCTTACTTGATAAATTATTCATTAAAAAAAAAAATGTTACATAAATCGATTTAAATAAAAATAAGAAATGTCATATATTAATTTCAATTTTACTAAGGTCATAGTATAAAGTTAATATTATAATTTATTATATAATTATAACATTCATAACATCCTGTATCAACTAATCTGACAAAAATAATTGTATATTACATGAATCTGCAAGA
>JAEBDU010013516.1:112926-135361 GCA_016802625.1 Heliconius numata | reverse complement strand
TAAATGAGGTCAAAAGGTTGTTAAGATACGTCCGAAGAAGTCGCCATTGACGTAATATGTGTATAAATCCATGTTTTGACAGTAAAAACAGAAAAAATACTTATATTGCATCACTATATTATCACTTTAGATATCGCCGTTTCTATACACAGTAAATATCATACAAGTATTGCTGTAGGATAAATAATAAAAAACAAAATAGACTTTGATGGTTTAAGATTGATTTAAATACTACATGCTGAATTTCAGCGTTCTACGCCGCGATTTTCGACTATGCGTTGTTTGTGTATAAAAGCGAAAAAAATATTAACATACGATACAATACGATTTTACAAATTAAATAAGAAACAAATTTTTAATCGCTTTGAACAATTTTCGATATAGTGTAATTGTATGTAATACTTAGTCCTTTAGCCTAAACTCTTCATGACACAATATAAACTTAGTATTTTAGTAAATTACTAGAATAGTATAGTTTGACTATGAATAATTAACGTCGCAAAGTACAAAGTTACCAAGAAAGGGAGGTACCTTGTGACATAGATCGAATTAACGAGGGACGACCTACTAAAATTTACATACATACATGCATGTTGCGCTTTTAGGTTCTATTGTTAGACTAGATTTAGTGTCTTAAATAGTTACTAGACTCGGGCACGCCCCTTCCGCCCTGAATTAGGAAGTGTAATTAAAGAAGACTTGAATGAACTGTGAACTGCTCGGGACCATGGTTAATTCGGCTCTCCTCTCCAAACAAACGCTAAACTTGCCAAGTAAATTGTACGTATAATATAATTAGACGTAGCTTGAATGTTATTTCATTAATTTTTTTACAATTACTTTTTGAAATATTTTAAATATAATAATATATTTCAAATAATAGGTATAGGTTTTCCACAATTCCTTTGGTTTTATCTTAATCTTTGTCGTTATATTTAACCTTTCTTGATGTTATCATAAACCATATCAGACATTTAATCTTTAAATTATTTTATAATATAGATTTAAGATTAACAAAAGGAAATATATTGTGCAACTAATGTAAATATCGTAGAGACCGACTTGGCGCAAGAGTACAAGCGTGCGATTGTAAAAGTGACGGTTTTTGGTTCGATTTACACTTAGAGGATTGAAATATTTTCATTTTCTTTCGCTCTGATAACGAGGCAAACCATGGCGTTGAATTCCACTCGACACGCAATTCGTGCACAATTCGGCGGAAAATGGGGGACGGAAATGTTTTAATGGGAACGGAGTGTCTTAATATCTAAATAATCTTCCCAGGTTCCCTCTGCCTACACCGCTATGTGCGGGATACAGCGTGAAACTAAAAAAGAGAATATAAATATTATGCTGACGCTAACAGGGATCCTATTCCTATTTGCTTACATCTCCTATGTAACGTTGAGAGAAAAAAAATATTGAAATGTATTTTAGTAACAGCCAGAAACTAATATCAAGACATTCTATTTCGACCTTGTCTTCAGAAAAATATAAACTCGCACCATTCACAGCGATTACTTTTATTTTATATTTTTTAAATATTTTACTACTTATTTTTATTGTTAAACCAAAATAAAATAAAGTTTAAGATATAGACGAAAAATATTTTCAAAATCTATATACAGAGATATCTAAAGGCGTTCCAGAATAACACAGATCCGCAAAGAGCTTAGCACAGAATTCGATTCAAGTAATGCTGCCTAATCCTGACCGGTGGTACACAAATAGCGAGGGTGTGCTGTAAAAGGCCTGGCGCAGTTCGCAGATGGTGATTGATGATAATCTGCATCTGCACAGCACAAAACAACCACTACCAACATCCGCTCCACTATGGGAATTTTCTCAGCCATCAATTGTTCCTATCGGTCCTTATCAATGCTATTGTTTTGATGTATCGCTTGTAGATAATTATATTTATAAAAAATATATCGTTTTTGCATAGCAATAGAGGAATTCTTTTGTTTTGTGCAATTGAAAGTATGTGCCCTTAATCCTTTTGAGCTATCAGGACTAATTACGAATAATAACAAGTTATGATAAGATTAGTTTGCGATAGAATTAGCTAGGGGGTATTAGAAAACAATAGATTTATTTTTTGTTTTTTTCTCGAGTGGAGATTGAATTTATTTTAAGCATATTTATTTCAAGTTCACATGCCTAGTTTACTTACGTAAGCTCATTGCCTGGTTATTTGTATTATAATAAATAGGGCCTTATATTCTAAATAAATACCGTTTAGATCCGGTACGGAGTGCGACCGGGCGGAAACGAACGGAAGGTACGTCTTCGGAAACAGAATAAAGTGAGATAAAGAGAGCATTTCCTACATCTAGGGATTTAGTAACACGTCGACGTCCTCATTCTTTTAATGTGCCGACTGCCGTCTCGAGTAAAATTCACGCTATTTCTATTTCTTTACCTAGTTTCCGTAAAGCAGTCTAATTTGGACACTACGTACTTGACACATTTTCCCTAACCGTGGCTTTTATTACTAATTCAGATTTTTTTTTCTCAAAACAACTTTCTTTTTTTAGCATTTCGAAGAAAAGTACTGTGTTAAAAAAACATTGCTAATTTATCAAGATAAATATTATCCAAGCCATTAATTAAATTATCGAACTAATCACATTTTCTGGTGCTATTATGATTTAAATCTAAAATAATGGGTTTTTTGCAATATTTCATGTTATCAAAAAAATATATGGCTTATAATTCACTAAGTGTTTTTTTTAAGATTAACACTGCATCCCGCACACAGCAGGGTAGGTAGAGGGAACCTAATGTTAAGACACTTCCTATATTCCGCCGAATACTGGAGGCATTGCGTGTTGACTGCCATCAGGGAAAAAAATTGAAAATATTTAATATTTAATTACTTCAAATGGGTATCGTACCTACAACCACACGCTGCCCCTGCGCTGCGACTGGCTTCAAAAATTGACTTACATCATTAATTATACATAACAATTACAGCTATTCGTGTACTTGCAGCATCTGTGCGGCGTAGTCCCTATAATGGCCTGAGTACTAATACGAGCTCCTGGAAACAAATCTCTTAAACCCCATCAGACTGAGCACACGAGGTTTATTATCAGTGCTATTGGCTTACACGGTTGTATATTATCGCTGCTGGGGCTTACCTCGTATAATAGTTACTAATTGTCGGGATTAACGTTAGTATATATTAGTTATTATTTATTCTTATATAATTATGATAAAATGAGATTTGAATAAAGATTTTAGATGAATATTCTGTATTTACCTTGAATTTCTGTATAACGTCTCTCGTCGAGAACGTATTGTTTGCATGTGTTTTTTTTATGTTGTACGTAGGACTCTAATATTTATTTACAATTAAGTATATTATCACAATAATTCATTTTTATTATTTATTTAACAATAATTTATGTTCTATTGTTATATTATACAATAGAATAATAAAATTAATTGAAAAGCAATTTAAAATTTTTGAAAAGCAACTCATTTCAACTTCACTTTATATAATACTAGCGGCCCGCTCGCGGTTTCACCCGCGCGAACTATGTTATTATTAATTTCTGTCTCCATGGCTACGTCCTAGTGACGTCTATGCAATATTTGAGACTTCTAGCATTTGTAGTAACGAAGTTTCATACAAACTTTCGATCCCAAAAATAACCCCTTAGAAGTCGAATATCGCAAATTCCCATCTTAGCGAGCACCTACGTCCTATAAATAACTTCTATGCAAAATTTGACATTCCTAGCACATGTAGTTTCTGAGATTTCGTGATGAGTGAGTGACCTTTCGATTTTATATATATAGATATATAAATAATTAGCAAAAATACAATATTATTTAATCAAAGATATCTTTTTTCATTGTTAATGTAATTTAAGTTACATTAAAATTTCTTGCAGCATATTCAAAAACGATTTCAAATGAGAAGACTCAATGTTTAAGATACAATGCTATAGTTGAGAAGTTTGTCGCTTTCTTCGTCTGGAACAATAAAATTCTCCATTTGAATTGCTTCGGTGCCTGTTCTCGAGCTTATAAAAGATCCGCGGCTTTGAGCATTTCACTCCATTGATGTGCAGGTACATTGTTGGTTAAACTTTTTCAAAGGAAACTTACCAGACGGACGGACGGACGAACGAAATATTAATCTATGAGAATGTTGAGCTTTTTAAATGATACCTCTCAGTAGCAGTTCTTTATTATGCGCGAAGGAAAAATAGCTGTCGAATGTATGTGAGGGGTAGAAGTGTTGAATGTTTGTTTTGATTTTCATGTCGAATACTTTAGATAAAAATATAAGCACACATATGTTATTATTTTGTTCACATATGTTATTTTTATTCAGCTTCACGCTGTATCCCGTAAGCAGGGTTGGCAGAGGGAGCCTAGTGTTAAAATACTCCGCTCCCCACTTTGCGTCGATTTCCGGAGGCATTGCGTGTTGAGTAAAAACTTTTGAACACTTAAAAATAAAAGGTGATTTTAAAAAAAGATGTTTTATCAACACAAATTTAAAACATTAGGTATTTAGTAATGTGTTAGGAACTTAGCTTATTATAATAATGTATGCCTAAAATATAGCTATTCTATTTTTTTTCTGTAAGGTATAAGGAACTTACAAATATTAACAAACAACTCCAATCTGTGATTTTATTGTAAAAGTTTCAAAAATGTAGTAGGTAATATAAAAGAGTGTTCATGTCAGAAATGTTACAATACGCCCTTGTATAAAACTTTAAGCAGTCTTGAAGTACTTTCAATATTTGAACTCAACTTTAATAGTTCAAATAAAATCATATACTAAACATTTTCTAGTTACATTTTGGTCCCACACTTTCAGCAGTAAAAGCAGGGTAGGCAGAGGGTAAACAAGTGTTAAGACACTCCATGCCCCATTTTCCACCAAATTCAGGAAGTATTGCGTGTTGAGTGGTAAAATATAACGCTGTGCTTATGTCGACATCAGGGCGAAGAAATGAAAATATAAATTTATTTATTTTTTTCTCGAGTGGAAATCGAACCTACAACCTGTCGCATTTACAGCCATAATCTTCTTGTGCCCCTACGCCACCACTGGCCCCAACCTACTAGGAGTTCAATATTTATGTTTATTATACTAAAAGCATTTTTATCATATGGAAGTTGATAAAAATTGCGTTGAATGCAAATCGAACGCATCTGAATGCATGTTTTTTGGGTTTGAATGGAACATCAGCTATAATATAAAAAAACTGTTTTGTTATTACTGAAAAAGTCACTGTACATTTTTACGAACAAAATATTATTGGATATTATAAAATTTGCAATAGAAGATTGATTTACGTTTTTTTGTCTGTCTGTTTGTCTGTTTGTACACGCCACATCTTCTGAACTGATGTACGGATTCGAATAAGTTTTTTTGTTATGTAGCTAGTAATCCTGGGCAAGATCTATTCTTTCAGGCCAAGGCCAAGCGGGCGAAGGCTCGTGGGGCCGCAGTTGACCATAACACGCGGGAGAAATATGAAGATAATATAATTACCTTAGCTTTCATCGCGAAAAGTAGACGACGATACCTACAATATAGCAGGGTAGGCGTCTCCGCTTTCTATTAAAAAAAAATGTTATTAAAAATAAAAGTTAATAAAACATATTTTTACATATCTTTGTTTTATTTGCATAATACTAAAACAAATATCTAAATATTGGATATACTTCTAGCATTCTATTCCAGATATCCCAGTGCGCCGTCGGTCTAAATTTACAATTTGTCACAGGTTCCATGGTGCAGAATGAATTGCGATGGATATTGTATGTAAATTCACCGACGTAACGCACTAGATGACTTATTATCAGTATGCCACGAGACTGCTTGATTTTATAGCCTATTTAAATAGCAAATATTACTCGATCTTTTGATACTTTTACGTAACCGGAGGGAACCTAATCAAGACACTCTGTTCCCCACTTTCCGTCAAATTTTGTAGGCACTGCGTGTGAAAATGAAAATATTATTATTGTTATTTTATTTCTTATTCTATATTGTATTTTATTTAGAGTGGGAAACGAACTCACGACCCGTCGCGTTTAATCTTTAATAGCTGGCTGACTGGCTTTAATACCTAATCTTTAATACTTAAGCGCTAAATGTTAATTTATCTTATTTTATTGCTGCGAAAATCCCTCTTCTGATAAAGTTTACGAGGACAATTTGACAGTACGTTGTGTACGTGAGTGTTTATGGGTAGCCTTATCTCGCCACAGAAAGTTTGCCTCCCGCTGCCCGTTACGCCGACGCCAAGTTAATCACGGATGCTGAGAAGATTATTAAGATAATATCATTTTATTAGGCAGTTTTTGTAATAAATGTTATATCTTATATAATATTGGAGGCTATCGTAGCGCAGGAGCTCCAGGGTGTGACTGTAACGCGATGGTTGTAGGTTCATTCTTCACTGGAGGAATTAATTATTATTTATTAATGTTTTCATTTCTTCACTCTGATACCAAGGCCCGATGTTGAGTTCCGCTACTCAATACATAATGCCTCGAAAAATTCGGCGGGTAGTAGAGAACGGAGTGTCTGTCATTAGGTTCCCTCTGCCTACCCTGCTACATGCGGGATATAGCATGAAGCAAAAAAAATATCTCGTTTAATATACTTTGGGAAGTAATTAAGGATAGACCTAAAAAAATATATTTTATACCTATCCACCCATTTTATTTTTACGGTTGCACAGATAAAGTCATCAATGGGACCCTTTTTACAAGGGCTTTCGCTTTTCAATAAAACTAGCTGTTTTCACGATAATTTTAAAATACGGTCTTCGATATGAATTTATATAAGTGTACCTACTTAGATTAGATAATAACATGTTTATGTGTTTATAATAATCGTACATTAACTTCGTAAGACTGAAAATATCTTATATAATTTGAAGAACAAATTAATTTCTATATTCATAACATTGAAAGCAATATTGAAGAATTTACTAGTGTAGAGTCGAATAAATACTAGGGTTTCACATTTCCAGGAGCACTTGTAATTTTCTCTCAGAGATTCTCGATTTCTTTGCTTTCCTATAAAAAATATGTATCAATATTTATTTTCGTTTTACAAGGCAAAATTGCTAATTCATCAAATTTATTTAACGTTTACCTCTTTATCCTTCATGTTGGGTAGACAGAAGGAACCTAATGCTAGGATTACCACTTTCCATCGAATTTTCGAAACATTGTGTGTTAAGCAGTGGAGCTCAGCGCTGAGTTTTGTGTTGTTACTAGAACAAGGAAATTAAAGTATTTTATATTAATCCCCAGAGTGGAATAGAACACACAACCGCCGCGTTTACAGTCACACGTACCGACGACCGTACGACGTAGTCTACCACTGGGCCACGAGGAATTGCTTATATAAAATTATTTTTTAAATACTGTGCAATTTTGATTGTATTCTGATATCATATAAATGTGTTGAAAAGATTAATGGCAATTGCAATATTATTACGGACGATAATTTTACATCCTTATTAACTCAGTGTTAATTGTTATCAAGATATTTCATAATTACTTTGTTCACATAATCCACATTATAATTTGTAATTACAATCGTAATACTAATAAAATAATTTTATAGTCTTGCGTATACCGGAGCGACCCTTTTATAGGTACATAAAAATATAATTAGTAAAATTTCACTGATTTAGATGGATGTTCTGAAGAAGAAAAAGTTTTTTTTGCGAAAATATATTTTTAAATATCGCATTGATTTGCAACTGAATTAAATATATTATTAAAATTATCTTCTGTAGTGGATTCCACCGTGTGTACTCGACTAAATAAATAATTTAACGAATTAAAGTTTATGTATTTTTATCATAATTGTTTTTCTAGTCACATTGGCATGGGTTCAATTTTTATAAAAATACGAGGACAGAAAAGAAGAGAGAGAATTCTGTGTTTAACATTGAATTAAACAGATCCACTATTGGATACTATTACAATTTCCATCCCTTACGAATTAGTTCCAATTATTTTACAATGACAGACAGACATTCACAGACATATCTAACGAACTAAACTGCAATACAATTAAAGCATCAAATTCTTGCCACTAAACGGCGATTAATTAAGCACATAATATACCAGCCTCAGATGGTCAGTGCTGACCATCTATTACGCAAAGCTAAGGATAACTATAATATTACGACACGGTAGTAATGTACTGCAAATGACTTGTCGTTAGGTTTAAAGCCAGTTATAAGCTGGTAATTAATTAACCTATTTATTCATGAGGTAAGACAGTTGGTTGAATTATATCTGGAACATTCTAAATTGTAGAGGGAAGACTGCGAGTTCGAGAATAGGTAATATATTTTACTAGAAGAGATATTGATACTAGAAATCTGATTATTTGGATAATTGATTGTTTTGTGTTGATTGATTGATTGAGTGTGATTGTATGAGGAAGAAATGTGTATTTTTTTTATTTTATAATGAAAAATATAAAAATTACCTACTAATAAAAGTGCTTAGAATCTATATCTAGTACGTTCGTTTTAGGCTTAAATTAAATCTAAGATCTATTCCTGTTTTAGACAACTGATAAATTTAATTTTCAAAAATCATAATATTATATAATTATATTACAATATATAATCATTTATTATAAGTTTCTTCAGCTATTTTCACAGGCGAAACCTGCATTCTATGAAGAATATACCTACGCGTCGGTTAGGATTATTTAAATATTTTTTATATTATATTTAAATATACAACTATCCTGATAAACACACAAGCAGTCTCTTTCATTTATTAAGAAAGAAAAAAATCTATGTAAATTAATTAAATTTTAATTTTATATTTAAAGTAGATTTTAAAGCAGATCTTATTACTGGAAACCAGTACAAAATCAGTATTCCGCGCAGCATTCGACGGGAGGAAACAAATTCCCAAAATTGAATTTTAGGAAACGAGTCGAATACGACACGGAGTACACAAACTCGAAAAAGAAACGACATTTATTTCACTTCCACAATAGATATGACTTTATTCTGCCTATTTTTTGTCTTACATTTTTCGTTAGTTAATACAAGTTATCTTAAAATATTATTAAATTAAATGTTTCTTATTTTTTGGCATAATTCTTTTATTTGTTGATTTTTTGTATAATGCATACGAAATTTAAACTCTTGTCGTTGCAACTTTATTGATTATACACTTAGATTAAATTTCACTACATTCTTCTTTTCTAGGAAGGTAGTGCATGACTTTATCTGAATACAGAATATAATTTGAGGTCGTTGTGGCGCTAGGGAAAATATATGACTATAAAAGCGAGGGTTTTGGACTCGATTTCCGCTAGGGCAATGAAACATTTAATATTTTGATTTCTTCTGCTCTTGTAACAAGGTTCGTTGAGTTCTGCCACTGAACATGTAATGCTTCCAGAATTCGGATACGGAAATGTCTTAATCGGAACAGAGTGTTTTAAAATAAGTTCCTAGGTTTCCTCTGCCTATCCTGCTATGTTAGGGTTACCGTATGAAGCTAAAAAAAGAATATAATATATACGCACGACTGGCCTCAATAAAATAAACAAAATAAGATTAAATAAATTAATAATAAAAAAAATCTGTACTGAGTAGTATTAAAATTTTAGTATACGAAGCTTAAAAGAAAATCATTCCGATACAACGCTTGGTTTGTGCCGTAAACTTTATTGAGCACGTAAAGTACATTTTGTATGACAAATTGAACATTCATTTGGAACTGACGAACTGTCTCCTATCTGAGTTCGAAACAAAACCTATTTATTTATTGTTTATTTTTTTACATATATTTTTAAATAAATATTAACATATTATTATAATACAGTCCGTAGTAAATCCGTACAAGTTTAATCAGTATATACATTAATGTCTGAAATTTATGTCGGAATTTCTGTTATATTATTTCGCATTAGTTATATATGTAGGTAAGTATGCAATACAATTAATTTTTGCTTATATAGTAAGCATTTATATGTCTAAGAGGATCTCCAACAGTAATATTAAAATAATCTTATATAACAAATTTCGTTTAAGATTAAGGTCAGACGTGATAAGACACGGGTAAAGGATCTAGACCTAGAGTCTAAGTCTTTATCATAGTTAGTCTCACTAAAGAGTATTAAGTTGCAGTCTTTGTCCAATTTACAACAGTCGTTTCAGAGGTTTTTACTTAACTATGGCAATGTAGGGGTAAATACTAAGAAAGAATAATTAATTAAATTTTTCTTCGGCTTCACGCTGTATCCCGCATATAGCAGGGTAGCCAGGGGAAGCCTAGTGTTACGACATTCCACTCCCCACTTACCGCGAAAATCTGGAGGCATTGCGTGTTGAGTGGCAGAACTCAACGCCGCGTTTTACCGGCGTGGTATATCACAAAAAAAAATGATTGGTGTGTAATTGGTAATTATACCTACAGCATAAATTATTCTTAATCAAAAAAATCAAGTTGTAATTTATTTTAACGTTTCAGTTTCATTAGCTACGGTGAATATATTAACTTTCCTAAAAGCGTGTCTAATTACAATTTTATTTACGATCTCAATAATTTTTGATGTTATGGGTTCTCACATACCGTATACGTTTTCATACTTTGAGAATTACATTATAACTTATTTGGGCAAAAACTTATTTTTTTAATATATTTTCGATTTTGTATGGAATTTTGTGCACTGTATGTTTACAGTGTATTTAATAAATAATAATTAAATTAAACTATATAGATAGATTACCAAATGCCATATATTGCTTGAGAAACATCAAATATCGCCTCTGAAAATATGAACCAACCAACATTGCATGAATGAAAACGGCATCTTAAGATCAATCTCAGACTTGAGAGCGGTATGTATCAAATTACCTTCACACGGGCGTAAGTAATTAACGAAATTACTGCACGTAGGGCTTATGGACTTTAAAGTTATAAGAGCACTTTGTCATGTCAAGCTTTTAACAGGCTCTTTAATTTCACTTTGTGAAGTAAATGAAGACCTTAAATCGTCTTAACGAAGGTATACATAAGAAGAAGGGGCCAATGAAATATATTTTATAACGTGTTATTAAAATTGAGTTTTAATGAATGAAATATGCAAGGTACATTTACTACTAGATTACTAACAGACAGTATTGTTGTAGTGACGGTTGTGAGTTCAATCTTCACTCGGGGGTACGGATTATTATCTATTAATATTCGTATTTCTTCGCTCCGATGCCAATGCAAAAGCGCGGCGTTGAGTTACGCCATTCAACTTGCAATACCTGGGAACGGAGTGTCTTAATACTATGTTTCTTCTGCCTGTCCGCTATCTGCGGATCATAGTGTTAAGTATAAGATTTATAATTATTATAACAGATAGAACGTAATGATTTTGATTTTGGAATGGTTTTAAGATAATATTTGTATTTGTACAATATGTGATATATGTAGATATTTTAGTTGATCTAATATGATAAAGCGCGGCACTAAGTCTTTCATAGAGCACTCTATTCCTCTTAATGGATAGACAGATTATCAAAACGTGAGCTATTCTAAAGTAAAACATATACGTATTGACATAAATACATAAGTAGAAAACAAAAAATTAACATATTCTCTTAATATAACAAGATTGCCACAACATTCTTTTTCAACGCTCGTAAAACACCATATAAAACCCTTTACAGTGACAGATCCAGCGTGAAACACGAGAACGGTTTTTCACGCATTTTTATTTTAATCAATGATATATACATTTGCTCGTGTCTCCCGTAGTACTAACGGAAATTGAAAACGGTATGGAGTATGACAGGGTGGACGTACAATGTACTGACTGTCCGCCTATCAGCCAGCGAAGATATCTATCACACGCTGTTGCTACATCCGTCGACATGTTTCAATATCTGAAAGCTACCTGCAGTTTTGACGGCATCAGTGTTATTTTTAAATACACTGATACCGTCAAAATTACCGAAGCTTAATAAATTAGTTTTTTTAATACAAAAAGTATCTTGTTTTAATCATATGCACATATTGTTCTTTATCTCATTTTGATTGTCTTTATTTTGTTTAGATTGTATGTTATTATGGTCCGCCTTAGCAAGAATTTCGGCGTCAAGATGAACTACCCAACATAAAAAAACAAAATCAGCTTTACCCAATATCCCGCATAGAGCAGGGTAGGTAGAGGTTGAAATGAGAAATGTCTTAAATGGACCAGGAGGATGATATCACTACTTCATAAATATAACAAAAAATACCAATTATTTATTATTGTTCTAAATATTGAATTTCTAAATTTTAATTAGAATTACTAAGTAATCTCAAAGTCAATTTGGTTTTATGTGCTGTGGTGTTTGATGAAACTTCGAATTCAAACGTTTGAGTAATTAATTAAGTCGCCGCCTCTTTGAAGTCACAATAGGTTGACCTCGGATTTGTTCAAGAATTACGACAGTGATTTGTTAAAGCCTCGACAAGTATAAACAGAGGAAATTGAATCTTTAGTTTAGACTTTTACGGAAATATTTCGAAATGAAATTGTTATGGGAATAAAATTGACGCTATCTATGTTCAATAAAAATTACATTATTCTCATATGTTAGTTACATAAATAAAAAAATATGTGAAAAAAATCATAATATAATTCTATGAAAAACATAAAAAAATCTTTATGAAATAATGAAGTGTTATTTCAAGTATGCCGCTATATGCGGGATACAGCGTGAAGCTTAACCATATCATGGTTAATTTCTGTAAAAGGCACAGTATAAAAGAGGGGATATTTTTAATAAACTATCGATAGCCACTTGTAAGTAGACTATTTTTAGCAAAATAGCCAATAAATAATTGATGTTAAGTTGTTTCCTCTTAATTAAACAGTACGTTATAAAACAGTGGTATATGAAATTTAGGCGAGATCATAATGAAAATTTACTGTTTTAATACCTCCGAGCCAACCCTGTGCAGAGTTAGCCGAATAACAATCACCACTGCATGCACAAATTGCTACAATAATTGTCATTTTTATGACTTCAGGCCGTTTTAAAGAAACGAAATGAACTCTACTCGTGATTTTCATGTTGTTTTATTAGAAATAGTAAAATAATATAATATATTGGATAAGGCAATTTAATTTAATCTTTAGTTTTCAATTTAAAGATAATTTTATATTATTTTAAATACAGTATTTTATCACTTCCGCACGTTATTAGTTCATTTTTTTTTTCGATAAAAAATTGCTTTTATTATATGTCACGCTACACCACCTTTTTTCTTCAAACAAAAAATATACATTTTTAAAATTCTGGTATTCCGTATTTTATACAGGCAAATTCGCTAGTACTATTGCTTTGAAAACAGTATTTCATGAAATGTGTTGAATAAAAAAGTTAGTTTTGATTCAGTGTATATAAATAAAAATTTAGTTGACTCATTGTAAATTGGCCTCGTCTGTAATAAACATTAGTTTATAACGTTTTAAAGTGTATTATTAAAGTATATTTTGATTATATACTATTATTCTATATTTTTTGATAATATTTTTAAAATAAATAAATATATATTGAACTATTTTGATATATTTTTTTAAGACTATTATTAAATGTATCTCCAAATGCATCACATACACTCGTATACCATATTCTCTAGCACCAACTGAATTTTACCCAAAAATTCTGTCTAGAAAAACTCTAAAAATAAACACGGATCTTATTTTTTCTACTAAAAGCATCTTCATTAAGGGTTTAGTGTACACGAGGCTGTAAGGCTGTAATCTCATAACTGGGTAATTTTGTCGTCCGTCATTCCCTTGATGACATCGACTTGATGAGTGAAAGATCTCAGTACGATAAATAGCCGGTGATATACTCGAGCGTGCGGACGAGGACCCTAATAGTTTGGGATATAATGTGATTTACTAGCTCTCTACCTTAAAGCTTTCCGAGCTTCCGTACAAAGGACTTCTAGTCTATTGATGTAAAGTGATATCTTAATTTGAATGGAATCAATTAAATTTGATACATCTGATGGTAATTGGTAGTATGTAATCTTCATAATATTAAAAATTATTTTTATAACTATTGTTGGGTGTCAATTATAAAATACATTAAATAATATTTACACATTTCATTATCTAAAGAAAAACTACATGTTAGCTTCACGCTGTAATAGGCAGAGGTAATCTGGGAACCTAAATTAAGAACCCATTGAGAAATTTCCGTTACCCACTTTCCACTAGACTCTGAAGGCATTCCATTTCTTCGAGTAGGAACTGAACCGACAACCTTCCGTTGACAGTCGCAAGCTTGTACCCTTACGACACGACTGGCTCTGGATTATTAGCTACATAAAATACCTTATTCATACGATAAATGTGTTAAGTGAAGGACTACTCTATAGTAATTTACTTTAGTACCACAGTCTGGGTATTATATTTCAGGCCACTCTATTGGTCATCTTCACCTTAAGTACTCTTCAAGGGCCATTAGTCGCAGTATGTTTTGGCTTCTGATATTGCCACTAATATCGTTATATATATTCATTATGGTAGAATAAATTATAGAATATGCATGCGGAACTAACTAAATTAAACATAATTAAACTGTGGTAAAAATGTAAGATATCCGTCCTATTATCACAGCGGCTTCAGAGTATTTAATATGGAAAGGTAATAATGAAAAAAAACTTTTTTTCTGCTTTACGCATAACTGAGTAGGCAGGGAAACCAGAGAATCTAGTGTTAAGGTGCTCCGTTCCTATTAAAATACTTCCGTCCCCCATTTTTCACTGAATTCAACAGAACGTCAAGGAATATCTCTAAAAAGTCGTTATTGGAATAATTAAAAGAAAAAGATAAGGAGATAAAGTAAAAATAAACATTTTGTTATTAATACTTTTCTAAGTGAATTTTAAATAACTACACTAAATATATAAAATAAAATAAAGCTAGCATACTAAAAAGTCTTTTTTATCAAATCTTAGACTATAACACGTGGCAAACGTATCACCGAGAACAGTAACCTGATTTCTTAAATCGGTCTTCTCTCTAAGTGCTCTTCCCTACAAAAAGAAAAGGCACGTAGCTTTTTGTTTCACATTTACTATGGTGACATCTATACTTGAAGTTACCAGCTATTATATTGAAATTGAAGTTGGACACCAATGCAGTGTAGAAATTAGATTAGATATTTATAAAAATGCTAGATTAATTTGGACCTTTTAATGTTTCTCATAAATTGAGTCTTAATTGATATTTATTTTTTAGCAAATACCGTTTGGAAAGTGTGTGTCTACTATTAAATATATTTAATGCTAAGTATTGAAATATAATGCTGTACTTAGCCTTACTGGATCGTGGAGACGAAAGTTATTATAAAATATACTTTAAAATATTCTCCAAGTGGCATTGAATACGTAACCATTGCTTGTTTTTGAAATTTTTTGCTAAGAAATTAAAAATATTACGAATACAAATGAAATATTTATCATTTGTTAATCTGATCTTCAGTTCTTCAAAAGCTAAGTATATCTATAATCTTTGTATATAAGATAAACGATGACGGGCACGCTGACTCTGACGTACATGGCATATCAAAAGATGAATATCAATATCTATCTTGTCTATCCTACGAAAAAGATGTGATAATTTAGATGTAGTTGTCAAATTCAGTGCGTCAATGATATCTAAAAACTCCATTAGACTTAGATTAAACAGAGACACTTTAACTAGAATAGTCATCTATAAACAGAAAACTTAAATTAAATATTCACAAATTAATTAGTAGATTCTATCGTCCCCGCCCTTGTTGATGCGAAATTTATTTTAAACAGATACGATTCTAAGTAAAACAAAGATCTAAATAATATACCACTAAATTGCGTTTAACAATTTATATCTTAATTACAGGGTAAAATCTTTAACTCAATTTGAATTATTCAAGCAATCTAATATCATAAGAGCCTGAAATTGAAAGAGGTAAATACCGTTAACAAGTTGAAACAGAATACCAATTCTTAAAATTAAAATACAAAAGTCAATATTTTAACGATAGCGAAGGATTTCATTTTGGCTAATGGTTTATGTGATATAAAAAAGTTATACGTTGTTTATCACTAGGATAAGCCATGAGTTTTACTTAGAAATATAATATAATGTATATCTTTTTAAGGTTCCGTACCTCAAAATGTAAAAAGGAAACCCTTAACACTTTGTTTCTCTGTCCGTCTGTCAATGCTATCTCATCTCGAGTTCCAAACTATAAGAAATAATGAAAGCCTGAGCAAAACTTGCTACCTTGATAAATACCATTGACGTGTAAAAAATTAACTTCTGAAACATCTTACAAAAGACAATAAACTACGGCCAAGTAAAGGTTAATAAATAAAGAAGTGGCACATTAGCAAAAGCAAAAATATATAAATACAAATATATTTTCTTTGGCAAAATTTATTAGTTTAGCTTTTTGTCTATACACTAGTAATTGTGTGCCTGCATTATGAAAGTACGTCAAGGTGGCAATCTTACATTGTGTTACATTTAAGAGCATCTTTAATATGAAGAATATTAAACAGATACTTTACGTAGAGTGCACTCTGCTGACGATGTACGATATCGCTCGCGGTGACATAATGATGAACGTAACTACTATAGTAAATTAGGGGAATAAGATCGTAAGTTGTGCACGATCCTGAGTAGAGTAAACTTAAATATTATATTACAGGTTATGTAATTTTTATAAACTGATTTTTTTAATATTATCATAGAGTAACAGTATGAGCTTTGAAGAAACGTCCGAAATCGTAAATAACACCACATCGACACGGTTACTACATACATTTAATTCGTAGTTTTACGTAGTACTACAATATTAATAATTTCAAGAAACAATCAAATATTTTTTCTTGTAAAAAAAGAATTAAAGATAATTGTACTTAACACGTATTGAATGAAATAAATATATTTTTCTCAGATTTGCTCTTACCGGAATGTTTCCATCGTTTTACTGCCTGTATCTCGGTACCAGAGCGAGGAAATAAAAATATTAAATGTATCAATGCACCGAGTGGGAATCGAACCTACAACCTATCATATCTACCGTTGCGCGCTTGTGCCTCTACTCTCTTTCTTTAATATATTATTACGCATAATTAAATGGAAAAACATATTATCGCAGGTAGATATAAGAAAAATTTAATAGAATTAACCTAAAAGATTGTACGGCAATCCTGTCGCGCTCTATACTCGTCGTCGCTAACCCGATTTTCCAAAGTCGCACCGTCCACCCGCTTGGAATATCCCTACAAAGAATTTCCATTAACCGACAAAAACGCACAAATATTTTACCTTAACACCTTTCATTTCAATGCTAAGCCTCATCTACGATATGGTTATTTTCCTTTGTGATTATAATAATATTTTATTTAGAATAGAAAAGCTTTTCGGTTTATACTATTTTTTTATTAAGTGTAAACTCGTGCGTAGCGTGTGAAAAATATATATTCATTGTACTTATTAAATATCTTTAATACTTTTAGTAAGTTAATATGTAAAAATAGGTTTCTAATACATATGTGTTTATATATGGAAAATTAAGTTTATATTAGACAAATATATTAAGTTTTAAAATTTAAATCCTAAAATTTTAACAACAAAACAATATAAATTTGCATGGAATTTTTAATTAATAATACTCGAAGAATACTTTCGATCAAATATGTTGTAAGTCTTGCGAGATATTTTACAAGTTAGAATAGAGTATAGACTTCGAAAACAATTTAGAACTAAGCTAAGTACTGGTTTGACAAGAATGGACTGAGTGAACGACTTACTCAAGACCATTTTATTTCACAAGGTTTTACTTAGAGAACTTAATATTATCTACGAGTACTATTGTAACATTTGGCTAGTTTTATAATTTTGTACTAAAATACTCTTTTAATCTATTGTTAGCGTACTCGTATAAAAGTGACCATACCATAGACCATATGTGTTTTTATCGTGTTTTTTTTAAAACCGCTTCCGATTTCTAACACTGAATTAATAAAAGGATATGTTCCCGCAGACTAAGGTAAGACACACGCACAGCCGTTACCGCTGATGATAGAAACGTGAAATTTGGACAGATGTTTAGGTACTTTCATAACGTGGACACACACTAAAAAGGAATTTTGAAAAATATCGTGTTGAGAGGTGGAACTAACACCAGATTTTTGCCCTGGTGTCAGAATTAAGAAATGAAAATATTAATAAATAATAATTCATTCCCTCTAGAGGGGATCGAATCCACAACCGTCGCGTTACAGTCACACAGATAGACCCTTGAGCCACGACGGCCTCATATACATGTAATACTTTTCTTTAATATAGATACTTTTCTTTGTCTAGCTTCATGTATTCTCAATAAATTGTTTCTAAGTCTTGAAGACGAAAAGCTTAGAACAAAAAGACGATATTCTCCCCGCAGCTTAAATGACATTTGAAAAGTTCAATCGACGCACGACTGTCAAAGTAAAATATAAGTAATAAGAAAACTATTTCAAATACAACAATGCTATTATCTTTCTTTTATCTGTTATATTAAGAGAGTTTTATCTGTTATATTAAGTTAGAAAAAAGTGAGTCTGTATATTTTAAATATTTTTTAAACATAATTTACTGTAATCAAAAAATAGACATGGAAAAATAGCGGGGTAAATAAATATTTATTATACGTTTTCTTCATAAGTATTTTTCTTTACTAAGTGTGGAATACAATTTTAAAAATTGTTAAAAAAACAGACATGGAACTTGAATATATATTTTTTGAATATATATATATTTTTTAAAGCGTTGTCATTCTGTTTGTCTGTTTGTACACTCACAGCCTCGGAAATACTGGGTGGATTTGAATTGAACTATTTTATAGAAATGATCATAAAGTTAAAGCCAACGAAGTTGCGGGCGAGTACTAGTATATTATGTTTGAGATATTATCTCAATTTACAGTAAAAAGTTCAGTGGCAATAAATAATTTCATATAAAAAGGGATGTATATTATTTGTCGGATATAAAGAATAGCGAGCAAAACCGAATCCGCTGTGTTATGGCCTAATGCGCATAAAGGTACATTTGGAGGGGATTTATAAAGAAGGCCTCGGTTGGTTTATGATGACAATACCGCCTCGAGCGACGCGCACTGCCACCTCATTTCCTTACAGAAAGTTATAAAAACATATTGAAAATGAGATTCCCGCGGAGAAGGTCCTAGCGAATGTTATCTTGTTTGCTGTCTGCTTTATACATGTGTGCGTAACACAATCTTATTTCGGAACGAAAATATGCGTGAGACAAAAGTTGAAAGTAAACTGAAGAATTGATTTTTGCTGTCACATCCATTTGTATGTTTTCTATGTAAAGAATATAAAGATGCCAGTTATGGCGCAGATGCATAAATGTGTGATTGTAACCGCGACAGGTTGTGGGTTCAATCCTTACACGAGGAAATTAAATTTTTAATATTTTCATTTATGGTGTGAAGAGAGAAAGCGGCGTTGAGTTTCGCAACACGCAATGCCTTCAGAAATCGTCGGAAAATGGAGACATAGACGATAATGAAGTAACTTAATACTTGTATCCCTCGGCCTGCACTGCTACATGCGGGATGGAGCGTGAACCTGAAAAACATGACTTTTCACAAGTTCTACATTCGTGTACCTACTTTTAACACATCACACGTCTTATCACTTTTTACTATTAAACTAATAATTAACTTTAAGATCAAAATACTAAAACATGAAACGATACATATTAAGAAAACCTCATAAATATTCCATTATTTAAGGGAGTAGCCCGTTATAGCGTTAGAAAACAAAGGTCCCGTAGCTCGCGTGAAAGCTCACAAGTTGTTATCTGTTGAGGGCTACTACTGTACGGGGAAAGATTGTCTTGTCAAGAGGCCCCGACGTCAGTGCGCCGCGCCCCGCGAAACTGGGCGGACGCTACGCCGTAGCTCGTAGCCGTTCTAACGACCGTAGGCGATACGAAAAGTTTGAACTGCCGTTGTATGAAACTTGAAAATGTATTTATTGGAAAATTATATGAAAGCATTCGTTTTGAACAAGTTTTAAGTTGAATTTTATTGTGTTTATGCATTGGATCGCAGAGATATGTGGTTTTTTGTGTGAAAAAAATTGTAAGTATTTGTTTTTTTTTGTATCATTTTATAATTTTTTAAATACTCTTTACTTATTGTATTGTCTTTATTTATTTATTTTAGCAGCACATAATCAACGGTTTATAGGTTATTTCTGTCTTATTCTTATTTTATATAAATATTTAAATAACTTTCAAGCTATGTTAAAGCTACCGCTAATTTTATCAATTCATTATCTTCATTATTGACATGTTTAATTTATATTTATTAAAAAGGATTCTATTTAACGTTTATAATTTAAACTTCTATTGAAAAAATCTTGTCGAATAAAAACTATTTTCTATGTAACAGCGAAGAATGCAATCAGAACTACAAAGAACACCATCCCAATTAATGACTTTGTGTCTACTTCCTAATTTTCTTTCAATTTAGTTTATTTTGTGAACAAACGAACGCTTTTGTCTAAATTTCGTTATTGTCAGGTAACAAAGGAAAAAAATACATTATTTATGTTTTATGTTCATTAGAAATTAATACAACGCGCTATTAATTCTTAGGAAAGAATTTATTTTCTATATTAGTTCTAATTTCTAAGTAATAGGGTATTCAATACATGCATGACTTTTGTTGTCATCGCTTTTTTCGGCAATCATGAAATATTTTCATAAATAATATTTATTTTATTAAAAATGAGGTTACCTAAACTACTCTAGGCCAGCGCAGAGGCACAAACGTGCGACTGTAATTGCGACAGGTTGTGGTTCGACTCGCATTCGAGTAGGTACTCTTGTACCAAGACAAAGCGTGGCGTTGAGTTCCGCCACTCAAGATGCAATGCCTCCAGAATTTGGTGAAAAGTGTAGACGGAGTGTGTTAATATTAGGTTCCCAAGTTCCCTCTGCCTAATTTGGTATGGAAATTAATAAACAAAACACTTGTCTTGTTTAAATAATTGAGTAATTTCTTATAAATAAAACGAGTCTACAAACTCTGAATGCTGAACCACCAGTAAAAAGGACAAGCCAAATTCAATAACAGAAAGATATCAATATATCCATTTTATATTATTGTTATATATTTTTTTATAATAAATACAGTTAATTAAATACCAATCAACTTGTTTATCTTTTGTACTAAAATAATATGATACATAATATTTATAAACACAGGACATATAGAAACTTGCTTTCATGTGTAATTGAGTAAACATTGAGGATCAGGTTGACATCGGGAGGATAATTGGATAAAAAGAAAAGACAACTTTATTGAACCATTATCGAATTTCCTTTGAATTACACATTTTATTGTATTATTTTCTGATATATTATGGAAATGAATTTAAAAAGGGTTGTTATTATTCGTAATATAACATGTATGTATGTACACATTGATCGATTCTCACTCGAGGAAATGATTTTTTTTAAATATTAAATATTTTACTTGCCTTGATAACGAGGCAAGCTTTGAGTTCCGCCACTCAACACGCAATACCTCCAGAATTCTGATGAAAATGGTGAATAGAAGTGTTTTAATGGTAACGGAGTGTCTTAAAAACCATGTTCCCAGATTTTCCCTGCCTGCTCTGCCAACAATGTACACACCAAAAATATAAAATTGTATTTTTTTTTGCCAATCGTTAGTGGGCGAGCGTATTGTTTTGGTTTAAAGTATAATATGGCACAAAACTCAAAGGCTAACTCAAAGCTTATAGTAAACAAATACGAGTATATATATATTTTTATATTATAATGTTGAATTATGACATGACCGTTCTTGCTAATGATTTAAGAATCGTCAATTATTAGATTCATTTCGTTTTATAAAAAAATAAAAGAGATAAGACTAAGAATAAACATATCCAATCCAGGAAGTATTTTAAAACTACGACCCTAGCTTCTAAAAAATTAGTTTTAAACACATTTTCCGAAGACTTAAATATTATTATATTTAACAATGTAAACATCCTTTTTTAAAATTTGAATATGATTAAAATCATCTTACTACCGTAAAAACTTGAGACGTAAATTAAAAAAGTATATTGGGTGTGACTTTTAAAAGATTCCGAAGGAGGAAACGTCTTTTTTATTATTTTATATAACTTCACTCATTTCCTTTCCCCTGAGATTAGTGACTTGTAATAAGGTTCGGCTTTCACAGCTCCTATAAAACTTCTCTAAACTCCGAGATGCACGAACTCGTTAAGAGATTACTTGGTAGTGGATTGTGAGCATTTGAAAAATAACATTAATGCTTTATAGTATAATTGTAATCTATATTACATTTTTAAGATTGAA
>JAEBDU010013516.1:31929-97926 GCA_016802625.1 Heliconius numata | reverse complement strand
GAGAACTTGAGGCTTTCTGTTGGAGATCTTTGAGATTCTTATTTCAAGTTCCCTTAGGACCATACTTGAGAATCTAAGTTGTGCCTCTAAGGCCCCGTTTCCGTCCCTCTAAGAAATATTTCGAGATAAGAGAGACGTTTTGGCGCCATTCATGTTTATAGCAGGGCAAATGGCCCTAGAAAACAGCGCACTTATTAAAAACAAGTACCAACACTTGCACGATATATTCAAAAGGGCGAGACATCGAAACGCCATTCATATTCACATGAACGCATACGTTTGAACTTTCTGTAATGTGAGAACTTAAGTAATAAAAACTTTGCTTCCAAACTATTTAAGCTTTATATATTGTTGAAAATACTAAGCTGTTTCAATTATGAATTGAATTCTTAGGATGTTTAAATATTAAACATGATGAATTACAATGTTATTTTTTTTATTTTCTAACATAACATATTTATATTTGGAAAGAGGAGAACGGAGAGTCTTAACATGAGGTTCTTTCTGCTTACCCTGCTGTATGCGGGATACAGCGTGAAGCTGATATTTTTTTATTTATAGTACTAATATTAAAGGTACAAAAACATTACACATTTTCTTTATAAACATTTTATAATAAGATACAAATGTTATGTTTTCTTTAACATGTAGTGTATTGATAATAAACGGAATTGTGCTATTGACAGGTTCATCATCTTCAAGTTGAATAGGTCGTTGGCACGAAATATAAAAGTAACTTCGTACATATATTTTTAATCTTGCAAAAGCCATGGCCGTTAAAAACGTTCAATAACTTCAAAAGGGGATTTTTCATTTTCTCTTTACACTTTTGCGGTCAGCTACGTAGGTAGTATAAGGGAAAAAATCTAGACATTCCTTTGTGCTAGTGTAAACTGATACATACGGAAAATGTCCAGAACAAAAACGAGCAAAATAGCCTCGGTCTAGGTCGTTCTAGGGGGCAGTTACTTAAAAGTTTTTTGTATTATCAAACTGGTAATATTCATTTTTTGTTTTATTGCTCGAAAGCCCCCGAGATTTATGACCTGCCACTTCGCATTAATTTCGCATTTATTACAGATCCCAGTCGTGACGTTTTTTGGCGCGAATTAAGTGAGATTCTCTGATAAATTTTGATTTGTTTGGACGCCAAGCTTACAATTTAAAATTGTTAATAGTTGTGAATGACATTTTCGTTTATTGTTATAATTCATGTTTTAATATATTAAAGTATAATAGTAGCAACCTTTTTGAATATGTATTAATTGTTAAAAAAATCAAAATAAATAAAAATCCTTTTTGAGAATTTTATAGTTGCTACTAACAGAGAGTAGGTATATCTCGAAAAAACGCACAAACGCAATAGTAAATTTCAATACAACTTCGAGATGTTTTTTTTTCTGTCCTGATAATTAGCTATAAAGTATTAAGTAATACTTTATAGCAGGTTTACAAGATAATAAAAGCTTATGATATTATTAGTAAAAAGTAATATAATAATGGAGTACACATAAGAAAATTACTTACTATTTTAAGATTAAATTTAAATTACATTTGAACTCTAACTAGTATATTTAAATTCCTAATATATAACATTGATGTAAACGTGTACTTCTATCTCAATTTGTGCTATTTCAAGTGAATAAATCATTAAGCATTGTTAAAGACAGGAATCATGTAAATTTGGATTCGGACTAAGTAAACCGCACTGCGTATAATAATGAAGATTAATTGTTGATGACAAACGATGTGCACGCATCATGTTACGAATGGGAGGCTAATGAAGTTGTTTAATGTGGAAATAAATAGTAGGAAAAAGAATAAAATGAAAACAGCTTCCCGCTGTATCCTGCAATAGCAGGGTAGGCAGAGGGAACCTTGTGTTAAGACACTCCGTTTCATACTTTCCGTCGAAGTTTTCGTAGCATTGTGTGTTGAGTGGCGGAACAAAACGCTGGGCTTTTTTTGTAAATAATTATTTTTCAGGGCTTCATTATCGCGAAGAAAACCTTTCCACCTAAATATAGATTGTTTAATATTTAGGTACTTTTTTAACGTACAAGCACACATACTAAAAGATTTAAACTTGCAATCCTTAGATATATATATAGGATGTAGGTATATTTTACTATTTCACCACTAACATAATTGCAATTAAAAGTTTCCCTGAGGATCTCTAATTAAGTTTTATATTTCAGTATTTTAAACACAATTATACATTCATTCAGGAAATTCATTTCGAAATGTAATAATTAAGAAAACTCTATCTTTTTATAGCGTTGAGGAAAATATGTAATTATTTCTCAGATAGAAATGTTAACATTTTTAAAGCGTTAGACGTTTAAAGATAGTTGAGCTAGTTTTGAAATTTTTCGTATTTGTGTTGTATGCAATTTTTATAAATATTACGCAATGGAATTTAAATTAAGGGGCGTAATTCAACACTACGTTTTGCCTCCTTACTAGAACGAGGGAATAAAAATATGGTAATTTAATTTTAAACTCTCTTTATTCTTATAATTTTACAAAATGAAACGAGAAGATAGCTCAAATCACGCTTAGACTACAGCATCACAAATATATAATTGCACAGCGGATATCGTTTCAACAGCGTGCAGGATTCATCTCAAGATTAGTGGGGGCACCAGCAGTTGGCTTAGTAATTATCCACATCTGCCTACAATCAGTTTTGAGCCAGACGAGTTCGCCCATAAAGCGAGTCCATTTGGAAGGGTGGAACAAATTGCTGAACTTTCAATTAAAGAGTTGATACTTGAACCGCCTCCAGCTCTCGGAAATTATATTTTATTCTCAAAAGAATTTTTTATTGATACTACCTTTTCATCTACTTAGCATCAGTTTAATTCATAAAAAGAACATTGATACTTCTGAATTTATTTTTATACTTTTTTATGTATATTTATAAATTATACTTTTAATTTAAAATTGATAACTTTTTTATTTATTACTAATTTTGTAAAAAAATGTTTTATTACTATATATATCATTTTTACTGCCATCAATTATGGTTGTTTTCTATGCGAGTGTTTGTGTTCTTATACGTAGTTGTACCACCTAATATCTAGAAAGGTAGTCCAAATTGCATATTAAATTCCTCATTTTCTTGGTAAATTGCATATTAAATTCCTCATTTTCTTGGTAAAAGAATTCCTTTAAAAAAGTGTTTTTTAAGGAGTTTTAAGGGCACAAAGTGTGACTGTAAAATCGACTTTATGTGGGTTCGATCCCCACTCGGAAATGAAATATTTATTTAAATTTATATATTCATTTCCTCGCTCTGGCATCAAAGCAAAAGTTCGGCGTTGAGTTCCGCCGCACAACACGCAATGCTTCGTAAAATCGGTGGAAAGTGGGGAATGGAGTGTCTTAACACTAGGTCCCCTCTACCTTCTCTGCTATGTGCGAGATACTGCGTGAAGCTGATTTAGTTTAAAAAATAATCTTTTAAATTATACTAATTATAATTTTTTAAAGCTGACAGCAAAAATAACGAAAATAATAACAACACACTCGTACATGAACATACCCTTTAGCACGTAGGTATTATAGAGAATGTCCAGAAAGGTATCACAACATTCCTACCTAAGTTAGCAGTTGCATTGCAGGCGACTGAATACGAGAATGTAAATAGAGGAACACATTCTCGTCGCAGCCATGTAAGAAATGTGAGCCTGTTTGTTTGTCCACATCATGCTATAAGTATCTCTCTATCTGCATAGCTGTATGTCCATAGTGGACTGTGGGACTTAGTGGACAGTTATATAACTCTCATTTTTTAGACAATAATTATAATATGTGCAATTTTCGTACTTTTATTTACCGATTTCATTAAAAAAGAGAATAAAACATATGTAAATCAAAAAATAAGCTTCACGTTCTATCCCGTATATAGCAGGGTAGACTGAGGGAATCGAATGTTAAGACACTCCGTTCTCCACTTTTCGCCGAAATTTTCGTGACATTGCGTGTTGGGTAGTGAAACTCATCGCCGGAGACATAAGTAAATAATACTAGAGAAAGAATAATAATAGAGTTCCTTTCAGTGTCTGTTCTATCTTGTTATAAACTTATTGAAGTTACTTTAATCGTCTTTGGTGTGATATTGAAATTTAATTAATCCCAAACAATTAAAACTAAGGTTCCATGAAATTAGAACAAGGGTAGGACAAAACTTATAAACTATTTTTATATACGTATGAATTTAATGAGTATTTATAATATTATTAACAAAATACATTAGTCGAATTATACTTAAAAAAATATTAAGTAAGAAATTATAAAAGATTGAGAGATATCAAATTACACGAATAATATTCATAAATTAAAAATCCAAATCGATGATAAATGTATATTTAATATATTTACACGGTTACGAACGGAGTGATTAATCACTAGGACCTTTCTTCCGTATACTTTATAATACAATAATAATAAAACAAAGACTTCTTCAGTGTACATATGAGTAAATCCTTTCTTTCGTCTAGTATTAAATTTTCACATGTGTTTTTGTTTCCAGGAGGGGTCGTGAGAGGTCCAGGCGCTAACAGCTCGATGCGCGCCCGGCGCAGCACAGGAGCATGCTCGTACACCTGTTGGTACTTAGCACTGCGCTCGCGGCGGCTACCAGCGGCAAACACGGTAAATGCTTACTAACTGTCTGTAGCGTATTTCTTTAGATTATGTCGCGTTTTGTTATTGCATTGGGAACTTTTGAGTTAAATAATTTTAATTAAGAATTTTAATTTTTATCGCTAAGATTTTCATATTTAAATATTGTATTAATACAAGTTTTCATTATTTTTATGTGTTTCTTTAATGTTCAATTTCGTATAAAATTATATCTAAATAATTTTTAGCCTATAAAAGTTGTGTTATTAGTTAATTAATGCTTGTGCTAAAATTGTTAAATTAATCAAAAATAATTGCATTATCATTAAATGAATTGAAGTTATAAGTGACATAAATATCAACTGTAATTGGTTTATTTGGTATATTTTTAATAGCTTATTTAAGTACCTATATTATTTACATATATTTATGTAACTTTAATGTTTCTCTTTACATATTATATATTGAATAGTGTTAAGCAACCATAGCAATAATTGCTTTGAGTCTCTATAATTGAAATAAACAAACAGTTATTATATTGTCTAAATAACGTGCACAGATTACATTTGGTCGTACGATTATTTGCTTGACTATATTACTAGTAACGCCATAATCCTATTTTATATAGAATGTGAGTATATATTTTTATAAACGTAAATGTATTTTTTTAGATAAAAAAAATTGTTGTTATTTCACGTCGAACCTTGAAATCGGTAATTTAATAACATTAGTAAAATCATTAAAAAACACAAAGATATATTATATACGATACATCTTATGCCTCATAAGTTATAAGCAAAAAATCTACCGAAATACAATTTAAAAATTTAACATTAATAACGATTTAAAATTAAAATAATTAAAAAATAATTTAAAATTTAACATACTTTAAATATTTTTTTATCAAAATTACAAATATTACCTACTCTGTTATTTTTTCCACTTACAAGGCATGACAATTGAGGTTGTCAATCAAGTTTAATAACAAGTACTTTTACTATTTATCGCATTTCAACACAAGCAAACTAACCACTTGAGATTTATCAATTTTATTCGATTGTTATTTAAAAGAAGAAGAGTGACTATAGTGTGTACCTATGTACTATAATATTATTATAAACTAGCGGCCCGCTCGCGGTTTCACCCGCATGAACTATGTTATTATTAATTTCTGTCTCCATGGCTACGTCCTAGTGACGTCTATGCAAAATTTGTGATTCCTAGCACATATAGTTTCTGAGATTTCGTGATGAGTGAGTGACCTTTCGATTTTATATATATAGATTAATATAGTTAATTCTTATAAGTAAGAAATGTACGTGTTTTTCAGTTAAAGTAAGCTAGAACTACACCTCTTATAATTTCTATTTCCATCTCTCTAAACGCGTGAGAAGTTTCATTGTTTTTTTATACAGCTATATAAGACACTAAGTTTTACTGAGATAAGAATTATAATTTATAACATCTGAATAAAAAATAGTGTTATGTAAAAAAAAACCTATTTTGACCTCTATAATTTTTCTATCTCTTAATTTTGTAATTTTGACTCACAGTTAACAAGATCCGTAGATATAAACCTAATTTGGCTTTAATTAAATTGCTCTTTTCCAGACTGCCTTAGATCCCTCGAGACAATCTTAGCTTCGACTAACGTAACATAATCTAATATAATTAATAAGCTAAAATCATATTTAATATTCCGTGCTGTAAAAATGCTTAGATAAGCAAAACTTTCCGCTACAAGCATAGCATTTAAGCATTTATTACTCGTCTATAATAAAGTTAGCTACTGAAATATCTTCAGCGCGCAGCCCCTGTTGTTTGCAAATAATAATATTAGTCTCGGTAACTTAAAAAAAAATCGCGTTAAATTTGCATAAACCTTGCCGAGCCCCGTACACTTATTTTACTTATCTTTTTCTTTGGTTCACCTCTCAGGCGTTACTTTTCTCATTGCATAAAAACCTTCCTTTCTTGGTTCGTAAATTAATTTTATGGGTTACTCGAGCTTACTTTAAACACGAGGTTGTTATTTTACTTCACTAATGTAGATGACGGTTCTATAATAAAAAAAGTAAAGAGATCGTGGAAGACCTTGTAAAAATATATCTTCAAAATATTCATTCGTCAACCCTATAAAGAGAGAATGTCTTGGTAAAGCTTCATGTTATTTTGGACTGAGCCGGGCGGATCAAAAATGTCGAGATATACACTTCCAAATACGATACGTACGTAATCTGTTTCTTCACATGTGTTTCTTTTTTATTTGTTGTGAATAATTTAACAAATACAACATTATCTTTGTTATCAGAAAAAAGTGTAAGCTTTAAAAAACATGTTTTTTTACTATTGTGGAAATTATAAATATTTTTGTTTATATTTGTTATGTAATTTGGCAAATATTTTATACTTTATAAAATTATAACAGTGAAGCCTGAAAAACCTTTCAAAATTAAATTTATTACTAAGAAATAATTTAAAAAATCCAACGTAAAAAATAATTTCTACACCGCAAGTTCATAATTTTTACTCTCGTCTCACTTGTCGAACACGTAACACAAAATTTTAAGTCTAAGTACATTGGTGATTTAGATCTGTTGTTCAGGTACCTGATATGGTCTCATGGGAAGAAGCTAGCTCCATTCTCTTGCGTGGCGTGAGAGAAACTTGGATAACCTTATAAGTAACAGTAACTCATAAGCCAAAGTTTTTAACGTAAATCATAGTTCTATTTTATTTTATTTTTTTGCGATTGCAATTTTGTACTTTTGAGGGCTAGTATGGGTGTTTACGCTACAGACATAAATAACTGCAATTTAGAAAAATATTTTAATAGGTTTATAGAAACCTATTAAAATATTTATAGGATTCTATAGAAAGTCTTATCTTATTGAAAATCGAAGCTTAACATACTATACACTCATTCTGTACAATAAAAAAGCCCTAGCCATAACATCAGTTCATTTTTGTTCAATTACTCTATGAATAAACAAATATTTGAATACGTAAAACTAAAAATTTAACCATATTTTGAATAACACATAAAAGAAATAAAGGTTAAACTTAGATTGTGTATAGAGTAATCCGCAAAAAAAGCAGCAACACTCGTTTTGTCAACTTACAACTGAATCTCAGGAGGTTTATGTCTTTTCGGATCCCGCGATCTAATGGATAAAGCGCGAGAAAACTCCTTTACTTCATAAATATTTATTCTACGAAATAACTTGCGGAGAAAAGTATATTACATACGAGTTGGTAGCAGGTGATAACTACGAGACGTACACACTTATTTCTTCTTATTTATATAAACAAAGTACGTACGCATCCCTTAATCTCCTTAGCTGTCAACAACAAAGAAAATTATTGGAAAAAGTTCTTGTTAAATTGCGTGTAAGATTTGCAGTGGCAGTAAGATATTTATATATATTCTAACATTTGAGAATAGCTAGTATTTTGTATATACAAATAATTTTATTATTTACACATACATACCTATTGTTCAGCTCGTTGGTTAGGCAGACAGTATTATTACTTTTAAATCTTAATAAATATAAAGGTAATAAGTAATACTGCGTTACTTTAGAGTTTAGATGAAAGTACACAATCTACAGAAATAAAATACACCAAAACACAGCCCGTATATTCCCTTGTATTTGTAGTAAGCAGTTCTTTGTACAATGCAGAATAGTCCGAGCAATCAGTATTGAAGAGATACAAAATCTATTCAATAGACGATACCAAAAACAGATTAGATGAACACCTTTCTTTAAACCAGTCTATGATTATGAAACAGAAGTTCACAAAGGTCTGATATCTGGGATAAAATCATACATATATTTTTTTTAACTTCACCCTTTATCCCACACTTGGGAACTTAGTGTTAAAAAACACCGTTCCCTCGAAAACACTTCCGTACCCCACATACCGAGGCGAGACGAGGAGGCATTGCGTGGCGGAACTCGACGCCGCATTTTCCCTTGTTACCAGAGAGAGGACCTGTCGCATTAACAGTCGCACACTTAAGCTCCTGCGCCACGACCGGCCTCAATTATTATCTAAATTTTAATATCTTGTAAAGGCTCGCATCCAAGTACTTTTATATAAACAATGACAATGTTAGAGACACCGATTATTCATATGACGTCCATAATATTCACGTTAATACCCATGAACCCATTCAAATGACAGATATTCTATATAACTATCAGCCAAATCGATGCGCTCGTGAAAAGTTACATCCAATTAGCAAAAATCGATGACGCGCAAACTCGATTCAACTAGTGAATTTGATCGTTGTCAGTGTGAAATGTTGGAAATTATTGACAGCTATACTATTTAGTTTATTATAGAATTCTAGCTGAGAGAAAAGTTATTTTTAAATATTATGTCCCAGATTAGGACACTGGCAATGAAAATTATAATAAAAATAATAATGATCCACTTAATAAATCTTTGAAACCTATGTTTCTCGCGCGGCGTCGGGTTCCGTCACTCAACGGGCAATGTCTCGAATATTCGGAAGAAAGTCGGCATTACGATTCAACTCACAACTCACAGTTCAGTTCAGTTCAGTTCAGTTCAACTCACAGTTTTTACGTTATATTCAAGCGATAGAGTTTATAATATTAATGCTTACACTATCGCTTGGATAGAATGCAAAAGATCAGGATTACAAACTTAATTGGAACATTTATATTTTTATAAATAGCAAATCTTTTTAGTTCTAAAAATATATTTTTCTTGTAAAACAACATTACTATATATCTAAAATAACATTTTTACGATCACATTCTTAAAGATATATATTTTGTAAGGAAAAAATAGAACATTTTATCTGCTCAAAGTATTTTTAAGTATTTGTCAGATAAAGTTACAAATTCCTCTTAATTTTATTTTCAAAAAATGAAAAATATTTTAAAATCGCAAGAAAAAATATTGTTGATTTAAAAATTGTAACTTAGTTTTTTACAATCAAGAAGTTTATGTTTTTACTAGATATCGACTAGTCAAGTTCAATATTTAAAATCAAATATCCAAACTTTATATAAAGCCCTTTATATCGTTTTGTAAAAGTGTATACAGTTTTATACCAAAAAAGTTTTATTTTAAAACTCGTTTGTATACTATTTCAATGTTTTAAACTAATGTTTCGGTACCTTTAAAAACAGCGTGTATATAAAAAACCTGTAAGCTAAACAACATTGCGAAAAATTTTGTTAGATTTTTTATTTCTAGTACATCACATGTAAAAATGAAACTTTTTATAGTAACAGTCTACATCCAATTAATGTTGAACGAGTGTGCAAAAGCCACTTCTATAAAAGCAAAAATAGAAAGCTTAACTCTAGGAGGGTGGAGGATGACATATCGAAGTATCCACCTTCGTCATAACCTTAGCTACTTTTATCTATGAATAGATTATGTATGACAAGTATATATGTTGAGAATACGGTGAGCTGTTAAAGATTTTTTTTATTTTATTAAAAACGTGAATTAGGTAATCTTTAAAGATAATTTTTATTGTAATTAGTCATAGAAATATAATATTTAAAACTTTTAATGTAAAAACTATACGAGTACCTATTAAAGCGTGTGACTGTACTCGTATATGCGACGTCTGTGCTTTCGATTCCCAGTCGAGAAAATTGATTGTTATTTATTAAAATCTTTTCTTTGGCCTGGTAACAAGGGAAAGCACGGCGTTGAATTCCGCCACTCAACACGCAATACCTCGAAAATTCGGCAGTGTCTTAACACTACGTTTCCTCTGCCCACCTTAATACAAGTAATAAATAAGCTACAACAATCATTATTGCGCAATATGCGTTGTTTAATCTTAGCGAATATAAAATTCCCGATGAGATCTGTCAAGTTGAACAATTACGGTTCGAACGATATCATCTACCCTTTTGTGGGCGACGAGAGTTTTATTGCTGACAATGGCCAATCGATGTTTTATCCGTATTATTTCGTTTGATGGATTCTTTTAACAAGGTGGGTAGTGTCATATTGATTTTATGGTGATGTTAGTGTGTTACACATATAATTGAATCATCCATCCATCCATCCATCCATCAGCCTTTCAACGTCCACTGCTGGACATAGGCCTCCCCTAATTCTCGCCACTTCATCCGGTCCTGCGCCCTTTGAATCCAACGGATTCTCGTTGTATAATTGAATATAATACAATAATTATTATTTACTAATACATGCAAGATAAAATGGAAATGCTAAATTATTACTCAAATATATTATTATTATTTTTCACGCCTCGAGCTTTTCTTCTTTCTTCATGAAAATCTAGTGTTAAGACACTCCTCCGCAAGATAAGGTCAATTGGATAATATTAAACAAGGGAGTTTCACGTTTTGCCAAGTTTACCTCATAATTATTATATAACAACCGCCTTAAAAAGTATATTATATCAGTTAAATCATATCTAACATTTCAGTTTCAATTATTAAGTTAAAGCATTACACGATTTTCCTTGAAGCGTTATAATTATGATTTGTAAAATAAGATAAACTTTTAACAAAATTAATCTAGAGTGTGTACATAGTACATAGTTACTCAATAATGTATCTGTGGTTTTTAAATCAAACAACAATACAAAGTTGGTATGGAGTATGCGGTGGGCTGTTGGCACATACGTGTTTACATAGTACTGATTGTAATAATATTTGGAATTTGATAAATTAAAATCCCTCAGGGTGTAATTAAATAGCAATTGCCTTTCCGTTATTATAAAATGTGAATTAAATTTATTTAAATGTTATATATAGGTCATAGTTTACGTAACTTATAGTTAACTTATCTGATAACTTTATTCAAATTAATTATTATAAAATACACACAAATACACGAACTTTATATAAAACGAATAAGTAATAAATGCATATTAAACTACAAAATTTTACTTTATCGGTTTCCTTTTAAGCAAGCTTTAATCAAGAAATGTAATCACAAACCCCGGGTATAGCTAATCAATTAAAGCTCTCCATTAAAAACAAATACTTCCAGCTTAATCTAAAGTAAAACGATTTTAACTGAGGTTGTATAAAGAAATCGTTTGCGAAAAAAGAATCGGTCGCAAATAAAGCGATAGCAGATGGTTTAATAATCTTTACGAGGTACAAATCTCTCGTTATGTAAATCTAATCTTTGCAAATTTAAATTGCATTCATAAGCCAATTTGCTGAATATAAAAACATGGAGATAGATAGGTTTTCATAGTTGATTATTTCTTTAAAGAAATATTAAAATTTTTAATTTTATCAGAAATTTGTAGATTACTTTCTTTTACATTTTTTCCGGTTGTAAATGTGTCACCCATTTGGTTGTTCCTTCTATTGACTTTGTATTGTTCTACACAAAAGTCTTAAACACATTATACAATTAATAGTTATTAATAATTATTAATTATTAACCACTAATTATTTAACGGTATATTTTAAAATAATTTCAATGTTTTTAATATCTATAAAAATAACGATTTTAATCACATTTTTATTATCTAGTCAAATTATTTGCTTCGATCTGGTAGCTTAAGTGGAGAGAAAGTGATGTTATAGAAAATACAAGAGAAGTAATAAAAATAATAAAATTTCTGAACTTCAGCTTTATCCCGAAAAATAGTGTTAAATCACTCCCCAGGCCGCAAGTATCTCAACGCCATTTGACTACCAGAGCGTGTAACCATCACCACCATAAAATGTACAGTCAAAAAAAACATAAAAATAAAAAAATCTTCCCCATTGATAAACTAAACAAACATAAACACAATAAGAAAGACAGTAACGCAATCTCAAAAACAAAGACAGTATAGCGCTTGAATAATAAAACCATGTACAATGCGAACGGAACTGCTTTTCAAGTGACAGTAATAAAAACGAACAAAACGGGGGTAGTTAAACGGTACAATGAAGGAACTAGACACGGTGTCAAGCACAGAAAATTATGTCCATTCACCCAGTAGGGGATTACCCGAAATGGGGCCATCTTTACTGACAGAGCGGTTCAATGGTAACTTGAGTTTCACTTAAAGCTTGTCTTTTTAGTTTCACGCTTCATCCCGCCAGTAGCAGGATAGGCAGAGGGAACTTGGGAACTAAGTGTAAACACTAAAACACTGGGTTCCCATTAAAACACTTCAAAACTTTTCGCCGAATTCTCAAGTGCGTGTTGAGTGGCGGAACTCAACACCGCACTTTGCCTCGTTACAAAAGTGAGGAAACGAAAACATAAAATACCTTTAAAATCATACTCTTGTGTCCCTGCGCTACGACTAGCCTCAACTTACTTTATACTACTAGATTTTTTTTTATTTAAACCTATTGGATAGAGGTAGAGGAGAGATAGTGATACTGGATTCAGGCTTGTCTTCTTTCTTCCCAAAAAATTAAGGTTACTTGCCTACCTTGCTCTAGTCAGGATGCAGCGTAAAGCTAGAAAAATAAATAAAAATAAAATAATAAATATGAAATTACAGCACAAAGTTTGAATGGTCATTTTAAAGAGATTCTAATAACGAAGACAGAAATAAGAAGAAACTCCATAATGTCCTCTGATACTAATTAAAACTTTGAAAAGAGCGAGAAAAGGGTTTAAAAAAATATGGCGTTCGATGGATAGTAATGATACTGCGTTTTGCTTAACTTTTACAGTTTTTACATTTAGGAATTTGAACAAGAATGCTTGTATAATTTAGTTTTAAAGTAATAATTTAAAAGTGTTAAAAACTACGCGGTAGTCGGGAACGGAGTGTCTAAACGCTAGGTTCCCTATACCTACCCTGCTGTGTGCGGGATACAGCGTGAAGCTGATATTAGAACTAGGTAGTTAATTTGTTTATATTTATAGTACAGATTTTTTATAATAAACTTTAACGAAATTAATTTATTTGAACTACCGTGTAATGATATTTTTAAATATGCATATTAAATATGTGGTATAGTCGCGCCCAATAATAAGAATAAATAATAAAATTGGAAATTAAGGAAAATGGAAATGGCCCATTTTACTATATCAACATAAGAAAAACGTATCAAAATCATTCGACATCGAACCGTAATCCAGTTAAATGTAATTGAGGAAAATCAATAGGATCTCAGTGAAAGTTTATATTGGTCCCCATTCACAGACAACGAGATGAGGGGACCGTTTTGCTGTTCCAAGGCAATCTTTTGACATCCAGTCGAAGCATCATCCAGGCAATTAAGTACGGGAAGCTCGCTAATGGTGTATACAGAAGTAAACGTAATTTTCAAGTCTCAAGCGAAACCCATAGCGTCGTCCATTATTTTTAATGAGTCGTTATGATAAATTAATTATTAAGTTTCATAACTTTAATGGTATAAGATAGGAATAACAGGTGTTACATAGGTTAATAATTTTTTTATGTTTATTTTAGTTTTTTTATTAACTATTACTATTAGTACAGTCTTATCTTTATAAGTTCTCTATTTTTTTTTTTGGGTTTTCAGCCTGCGTAGGAGAGTTGGCAGATAAAACCTAATGTTCAAAACATTGCTTTGTGAGTAGTGGAAGTCAACACGCAAACTGAGATTTTTTATTTCATGAGCGAGGAGAATCTATATAATTTCTCTATGCTCTCTTATTTTTTATTTTTCATTTGTTTTTGGCAATAATTAATAAATGCTGTTCTGCTGTAATTGAAAACAGTACCTACATATATGTATAAAGTTTCTGTTGCTAAAATACATAAATAAACACATCACCAATAAGTTTAAACCAGTTTACTGCAAGAAAAAGAATTCAGCGACAGTAATATTTAAAACCTTACAAAATACGCTGCGAGCAACATAAAAAAACACACACCGAAACACCTAGTAATTGTTTCTCTCGTTCTTTTACTGAGACGCAATTCGAAGCTTAATACTTTTTACTTGAAAACAGGAAAATGTAAAGTTTTTTCGAAATAACATATATTGATGAGGAATTTTGTTTCGTGAAAATCCTGCAATTCGGGTTTAATGAAACAGTAGAAAATGTTAGATAAATAGGGAGACAGATGTGTACGCCAATGTTTACCCTTAATAAATCGCGGTGTTCGCTGTTGTTTTTGTTTAATCCCTTTATACCTTTAAGTATAATGTATAGTGAACATTAGGTTTATTTTAGATATTTATTGTTAATATTTTTAATTAAAGTTACATATAAATGTATTTATTTTCTATTTTTATTATTATTTCAAATATATTATTATAATATTTTGTAATTAGCTGCATTGAGGATTAAATGAAAGGCTTATGGGACGACCACGGATTGCGGCTTTTGCCATAGGATAACCAAACGACTGTATAGAAAAATCAAATCGACTGTATATACCACATAGCTTTTCATCCAGAGTATTTGATATACATATGTGTATATTTATTGACCGTATTCGTTCCCCCGAAAGGGATAGGGGTTAGAATTTACTGTGTACAATACAATACAGTACAGTACAATAACTTAGGTATATTTCCTAAAAAACGCGATATAAGCTTTGTATAAAAATATAACATTTTATCTAATAATAACTTGTAAAATCTAAATAAAACTTAGCACTAATTAGTTGTACAGTTTAAAGATATCAAATAAGCTACGGTCAATTTTCATTACGAAAAATACAAAAACTAATTTTAATAGAAAAATTTTCGCTTGCTTTTAATTAAATAACAATGTTTTCATTTCTCAGCGTCGCTGAATCTTAGCGTGTAATTTCCATTAAGCTATATTTGAATAATTTTTCATGGAAAATAATGGTTAGCTTCATTTTTGCTCCATTAATTCTAGCTGTGATTCTTGTCGCATTTCTTAATGAAATATGATTTTATATATTTAACAATACACATTTTTAACACAATTTAAAAATCTAAGTGAATATCTCGCGTATTAACTTTATAAACTGATTCATTTTTAGAAGAACTTATTCCAAAAATGTCAATGAAATTTTTAAGTATTTCATACTCGTACAGGTAGGTATAAGACATAAGAATATGTGTAAGCGCGAGTGGTTGTGGGCACGATAAACACTCGAGAAAATAAAAAAAAAATCATATTTTCATTTCTTCGCTCAGGTGTCTGGCAAAGCGCGGCGTTGAGTTCCGCCTCTCCACACGCAATGCCTACCGTATTCCGCGGAAAATGGGGAACGGAGTGTCTTAAAATGAGATTCAGACTGCCTACCCCGCTATGTGCGGGATACAACGTGAAGCTGAAAATAAAAGTACATAAGAATATAAAGCATAAGATTTTATAATAAATTCAAATTTTACTGACTTTTAAAGACAAAAATAGACGACATTAGGAACATTATCCTCTAAGGATGAAACTGAGCTTAAAAGAAACACAGTTGTTTTAATATAGTACTTAACGTAAATTATATTAGGAGGAAGAGTGCAATACTTCGTCACGCGATCTCTAATGGTATAATAAAGTTAGGAGAAAGAAAACTTTGTATCGTAGCGGGCTCTTTTGCGTATTATTAGCGTGACCAGCGATGTAGAGCTCTCACGCTCTGGTTACTTTTGAAATGTAAATTATAATTTTCTTTATGTTATTCTTCTTCTTTGTGGTATTCTTTATGTATATAAAGTAATAATAAAATTAAGGATATAATTGTTCGTTGGTATTGTCATTTAATGATATAAAAATAAAAATATTCTTTATTCAATTAGGCCATTATAGACATTTTCGAATCTAGTTACATAGACATATCAGCAGTCTCTTATAGAAAGGAATGACTCTACTTATATTTCAATATACTTTAAATGTTTTGTTTACTTGTATGAAAAAGTATAATTTTAAGAGAGGTAGAGAAAGCCTAGTGTTAAGACACTCTGCTCTTCACTTTCTGCTTATTCTCAAGCCATTGTATGTTGAATGGCGGATTTCTACACAACGCTTTGTGGCGATACCAGACCGAGAAAATAAAATATTAAATATTTCATTCGACACAAAAAGTTTCGTTTACAGTCACACACGCCAAGGTTGGACTCAAATGTACAACATATATTTGAACCCCTTATATAATTAAAAATCTATATTATGAAAAACTGTAATAAATATCACATGGTTAACATTAAGATATATTCTTATTTCCTCAGCTATAGGCAAGAAAAGCCGAGGTCTAGTATGACTGGTGGTATCACAAAATCTGTTTGGGCTTAAGTCGTCACGTGCAGCCGCTGATGAGGAGTAGACGTGATATCACTCACTCGTACGTGACCCACGGTTTATTTCAAATTTTGCCACTAAACTTTAATGCTGGAGTAAAAACACTCGTATTCTTAATGTTTCTTATCCGACGTCTTGACGCCCATTTCTGCTAAACGCCGCCTTTGTATAAAACCTTTTTTCATATGAAATGGTTTTACTTATTTCCATTTTTCTGTATTATTACAAAAAATGTGAAACACTGTAATAGTTTGCTCTTGGGTCGGAGGCCGGTCTACATTTTTAATATAGGCTAGGATTTTCGGGCTTAATCTCTGAATGGGAACAGGGAGAAGTGTCTTTAATTATCCTCGGGCTTGTTATTAATAGGTTAAATTAATCTTCTTGTAAAAAAACTGTACTTTTGTAGAGTTTTATTGTCGAAATATAATTCCGTGTTTTTTTTTCTTAAATGAGGAATTTACGTAGCATGTTATTTGAATACGAGTACATGTTGAAATGTTAACGATCTTTTTCTTTATATTGATATTTTGTTTTAAGGGTTCCGTACCTAAAGGGTAAAACGGGATTCTATTACTAAGACTTATTGTAGTTTATAATTCTCTCATTTACAACTGTGAGATCGATTTTAGACGCTTTTAATAATAATCTATGAAAGAAGACCGCATATTAAGATTGCTCTCAAGATCGATCTCAGAGTTAAGAGCAATTTATAAGTACGCTTCTAGGAATTAATTGACGTTGACATTGACAGATACATGCAAATATTATTTTAATAGATTCGACTATACATTACTAATGCAATAGGTATTCAAGATATAAGGTAGTTAAATATATACATACATGAAGCAGTGACCTTTTCTTCGGTGTGGGCTCGAAGATATAATACAAATAAGCCGCTTCCGAAAATGAGTACGGTCCCAATAACCAAATATTACTTGACTTTGAGAAATCAGGTCTACTTTGTGGACAAAAAGAAAATACCTCCGAGCGAATTTGTTTCGCTTATTTAAGTTTATATTTTTTAAATATGTTTTTGGTGATCGCTTTATAATTCTCGTAAAATGGAAAAAAGAGGAAGATAGGAAATGAAGGTATTTAAAACAATAAAAAAAATTGTATAATAAAAGAAAATAAAACTCTTTTAAGGATTAAAGTGTGACAGTGTTATGAGACTAATCTTGCTAAGTGCTCTATTACAAAGAAGAGCGCAAGAGTTATTAAGTAAAAATAAATATTTATGCATTTTTTTATTAAAATTGATAAATTTATACTACAACTATGACATCATATATGTATGTAGTAAAAAATACATATGTAGTATTGAGGCCGTCTTGGCGCAGTGGTACAAGAGTGCCACTGTAAATACTAAAATTATAGTTTTAGGTTCGATTCCCAGGTAGGATAACTGAAACATTTATTTTTTTCACCTCCTCGTGCTTCCAGTGCGGAGTTCACAATTCAACACGCAATGCCTAACTGGGAAACGAAAATGTCTTAATGGGACCAAAGTGTCCTAACTTATGTTAAGAAGGGAAGAAGGTTCTCAGGTTTCCTCTTCCTACCCAGCTAAGCGCAGGATACAGCGTAGACCCATAAAAAATACATCATAGTCTTAATAAATATATTATACCCAGCAATAAGCAAATTTAACAATATTAGTTCTAAGTAAACAATAATCAATCAAAAGCGACCAAAATTACATTTAGCCGTAAACATAAATCCTAATTCAATACACAAGCAATAGAATAATAATCAATCACAATACCAGCGAGATATTGTTCGCGATCGCAAAAAGCAGAACACACAGCAAGCTGCGACAACCGCATTAATAATTTATCAGGCCCGTGACGTCTGTTTGCTAATAAAGCGTGAATTTGCTATGGAAATATTAATAAAAGCAGCTTGCTCTCGGAACTCGCTTCGGAACCGCGCCGGCAACCCGCCCGATGAAAAATGACCGGTTGCAACTTTAATTTAGTTTTAAACTGAACTAAATAACTAATACTTAATGTAATTGAATTCTGTTATTAATAACTTGTGTATTGGTGCTGACTGCTGTTGTGACATAAAGGTATGACTGTAAGCGCGATAGGTCGTGTGTTCGATTTCTACTCGAGTAAATTTAATATTTAATGTTTTCATTTCTTCGCTCCGGTGTCGAGGCAAAGCGCGGCGTTGAGTTATTCCACTCAACACGCAATCCCTCCAAAATTCGGCAGGAAGCGGGGAAAGGATTGCCGTAACACTAGGTTCCCTCTGCCTACCTATGTGCGGGATATAGCGTGAAGCTGATTTATAATTTTAAAATCTTAGAATCTTGTAACTCCACCCCCTAAAATCAATTATGCTTCCACTAAAGTTATTCGTAAGCGTGTTGCAAGTTTAACATTGAGTTGACTTTGTTGCAAGGTCTGAGTGAAACTAGAACTGCAGCTGACAGTATGAAGCGTGCAACGATAAGCAGCAACTTTGCAGTGACTTCAGAGATAAGACCAAGCACACAAACCGCAAACTTGCGACTCCTTTCCTGTTTCATCAGCCCTAATACTAAGCCAGCCATTGTTTTACTAACTGATTTACTGTTGTTTTACATCCTTGTATTTTAACGTAATAGATTTAAAATAGTATGTAAGGTAATGTGATAAAAATGTGCTATTAATTATACTGATAAAAATAAAATCAAAAATCAGCTTCACGCTGTGTCCCGCACACTGCAGCACGCAGAGAGAATAGAAAATAGTGTTAAGACACTCCGTTCCCCACTATCTGCCGAATTCTGGAGGCATTGCGTGTTAAGTGGCAGAACTCAGAGCGAAGAAAATGGAAATATAAGCGTAAATAAATATTTCACTTCTTCGAGTGGGGATCGAACCCACAAACGTCGCATTACAGTCACACCCTTGTGCCACGACGGCCTCTAATTATAATGATGATTTTATTTAATAAATATTTACTAGGATACCTAAGTTATCATTATTTATATTTAATCGTTTGTTGACAGGAGCGGTGGAGGTACCAGAGTTTGCTGAGCCCATCACTAATTTGACGGTTCCCGTGGGCCGCGACGTGACCTTCAAGTGTATAGTCGGCAACCTAGGCAATTATCGAGTGAGTACAAGAAATATTACGTAAATTGATTTTTAAATCAGTTGATATTTTATTATATGATTTTGTAATTTTGACGTTTTTTACTCATCCAGAGAGAACTAAGCACCAAATCTTTATAAATTTCATTCATGCCGTCTATTAAAATTTCTATTAAACAAAAAACAAAATTATTAAATTAATTGAATTATACGAATATATCTACAAAATTACATAAGCATAACGTTATAGTTAATTCAGTTTGCAAAAATAAATCACAGATCTGTCATCAAATTGACAGGTTATTAGTGTTTACGTAGAGCCACTATCTTATCAGTGAGACCATTAATTGCATACTAATTATTTATGCGATGAAATGTATCAATAGACCGTAGTGATGTATAAGCCGTCACAACAATTAAATATATTTAGTGATGTATTTTAAAATTATAATATGAATATTTAGCACCTGGTGTTTTTCATATATTAAGCAAACTCTTAGTTTATTATTTGAAACAAAATTGCCTATTGATCACGCTGTAACCCGCACACAGCAGAGTATTTAGAGGGAACCTAGTGTTTTAACACTCCGTTAACCACTTGACATTGACAGATTAATAGATTATTAAAATCGATTTTAAGCTATAATGTCTCAAACCTTAAATTTCTAAATAAACACTTAACCAAAAAGGTAGTTATATCGGTCAATAGGTAATCTCCAATTTCCTTGAACGCTACTGAAATTTAATATTTATTAGTGCAAAGAGAAACATTATCTCAATGGTTAAAGAGAATTCTAGATCAATAAAGCGTGTAATCGAACTGCAATTAGAAATGCACACACAATAGATAAGCAAATATACATATAAGGTATACTAATATACTATGAATGCAATACATATTGAATAGTAATTTATTACATATACGAGTACATATAAATTATTGTCTCATACAGTGTATATATGTAAGTAAATTTTAAATCATTTTTAAGGGTATGAGGGAAGTTTTTTTAACATTTTCTAGTAGGAGAGGATACGGTACCTACCTAGCCCTTGTCATAAAATATATTGAAATTGTAATAAGCTTTACTAAACACTGCTATTTTTTTACCATATTGGGTCGCAACAAAAATAATTTGTCCAAAGGTGGGCTGGGTCAAAGCAGACACGAAAGCAATTCAAGCAATCCACGAGCACGTGATCACTCACAACCACCGCGTGTCAGTGTCCCACGCCGATCACTCCACCTGGTACTTGCACATCAAGAACGTGCAGGAAGAAGACCGAGGACAATATATGTGCCAAATCAACACCGATCCTATGAAGAGTCAAGTTAGTATACTACCATCCTTGATTATTATTGAAAAGTGATTGAAATTATAATAATTATGTTTATTTTAATTTGTTATTCATATACTCTGTTTTATTTCTTGTTTTAGCTTCATAGTGCATCCAACGCTTAGTAGGGTATGGAGAGAGAACTTGGGGATCTTATGTTAAGACACTCCGTCCTCGTTAACATATCCGTTATAAGACGTTCGTTCTCCAACCAGAGCGAAGAAATGAGAATATTTCATTTTCCAGAGTGGGAATCAAACTCACAACTTTCGTGCTTGTATTATTTAATATACAATAATATATTACAACGTAATATGTCATTATTATACGTTGAAGTATTTTATAATAATTGCTTCAATAAATACCACTTGAATCTCACAAAAAATTATACAGCAAAATATACGAAAAAAATTAATGTCACCGATAAAAAGCAACCACAAATTGGCCATTTTCATACACACGTATATCACCGCAGTATATTAATTTCAAAAATCGTACGTTAAACGAACCCATAATAAAGTTACCATTCAAAAGCATCGTAAAGCAAATTGCCTCTTCTGCCTATTTAACATTCGACGCCCGCTTCAATATATCGAGCTCAGAGCTGAAAAGGTTTCAATTAATTTAAAATGTGATTATCGAAACGAAAAACTGTATGAAATAATTTATTTTTCGTAAGCGGAATGCATCTCATATTGGAATGATGAAATTTCAGTACATATATATATACAATATTTAAACATATTAGATGTCAAAGTTGATATACAATTAAAATAATGTAAAATATTGTTTATGGAGTAGATAAAGTTAGTTATCATATGAAAAAAAAAATATTTTGTATATTAAAATTATTTATTAATTATTACTAGTAATAAAAATCATACTCTGCTCTAATTTAATCAATTTATTTTAAAATTTCTTACCATACTTTAATATGAATTTTTTTAATAGTTAAACGTTACCGACAATGCGCGATAACGCGATTTTGGCACTGTGGTTCTCCAAAGACTTGTGGCTCCTGTTGACCAGTAATGGTCGCAAAGGTGCATCGTGAGGTTTAGTGGGTATTTGGGTGGTATATACTTGCCAGTCAAAGAATCTCACATAATAGTTATCTCGGGTACCTGTAAAAGGATTTTCTGTCTATAAAAGAATGTATAAAAAAATAGATTTCGTTATTTTACTATTTAACTTTTTTGTTTAGATGGGATATCTTGAAGTAGTGGTGCCACCAGATTTTATTCCCGAGGAGACATCTGGAGACACTATGGTACCAGAAGGAGGGACAGCAAGAGTATCATGTCGGGCGAGAGGCATTCCCCCACCACGAGTCATGTGGAAACGAGAAGATGGACAGGAAATAGTCGTTAGAGATAATATGGGCTCAAAAACTAAAGGTAAATAAATTACATTGGCTTTCGTATGTAATCACTAGCTTTGAGTTCAAAACGTAAGATGATAGAATTTATTATACAAAATAAAATATACACGTCTAGCTAGGCTAAGCTATAAAATATATGAAGTTATAAAAGTAGCATATTTCAAAACAAAAGAAAACTAACTTTTTCTTATAACTACTAGCTTAGTAATAAATATCTATAAAATATTCATAAATACTGCGGGCGTTTAGTACACAGTTTTCTACAGTTAATATAAAAATGGACTTATTACATTTGAGAAATAAAAATAATGTCGTAAAAGTAGAGATCCATCCTAAAATACACTAAAGGAAAATTACGTAGAAGCCTCGCATGGTGCCAACCTCAAGATAAAATCAAAATAACATGGAACTCTCGGTTATTATGTAGGATTGAAATCGTGGCTGAAGCTTTACAACTATAATAAAAATGTCGTAATATACAATAGTTTCCGTTGAATATAACATTATTGTATTTTACCTGTACAAATATACCCACGTTAAACTTATTTTTTTATAGTTTTCCTATATATCTAAATAACTATTGCCATATAATTTTTATCGTTCTATTATAGTTAAATAAATACCATTTTCTATAGTATCTAATGAAATCTTAATTAAGATTTTCACTAGGAAATGTTTACAAATGACATTTTAACTAAATATGTATAAACGGAGGAATCTTACACATTAATAATAATAATATAAAATTTATAAAAATAGCTTAATAAATAGTTAACATTCGAGTACACTGGCTTTAGGTAATAATAAAATCAAATCTTATACATGATTGAAACTATGACAAACTCCTGAATATATACAGTGTGGAAGAGGCAGCGCTTCTTTTACTGAAACTGCATATAGGGTAAAATATTTCAAACCCAGAATTTAAAAAAATAATCAAGGTACCTCAACAGTTTAGACGTAAGAATTTTTTTTTCATTTCACGATTTTTATCCATACCTGTATTTCGTGTCACGCACACATACGTATGCGATGTTGCCGCTTTGACAGGTAAGTGTGTGCGTGCCTATGTTATACTTTACAAATGGCGTTTTATTTTAAAACGATAATTTTATTATTTATTTTGTTTGAAAAAAAAACTTTTTCATTTTTGAGAATTATTTTTTTTCCGAATTATATTAGGCTTTTATAGAGTAGTTAAAACTGTGGTTTCATTTAAAGTGGCGCTGACAATTCCACCCTGTATATTTTTTTATTATTACACTTGAACTATCATAAGAACTACTTATAAAAATGAAAATAAAATTATTAATATGCAATAAATAATAAAATGAAATGAAGTAATATTTTCATTGTATTGTATTTATCAAGTAGTTTTGTCGTTTTAATAAATCATCTGTTGGCTGGTTGGTTGGTAATTGGAAAAATGCAGCACAACTTGGTGACCTCAAACTACAACGGACCCGGCGGGCTGCAGGAAAAATATTTCATTTGTCTTAGTTATCTGAATAGAGCAAGGACGGCATTGTTTTTCTGAATATGTATAATAATACGAACGTCTGTGTGACCGCATTTGTGGCGCCACAATGAGCTCCGCGGCTACTCCCGGGATGAGTTTCGCGTCCAGTATTGTTTAAAGTTTGTCGTAATTAGTTGAGTTCTACTGAATACACTCCTAGCTCGCATTCTAGGAATGTTAAAAATCTTTACGTGGATTATGGGGACCTTTGTCTCTTCTTCTCTTGTTCTTGTTCTATTTCTCATAATAATATGACAAATTAATTTATGTCGGCTTGATGGACATGTCTTTTAATCTTTTAACATTTATTTTAAGTATGCTACGAGTCTTTATTGACTTAGTTGGAACCAGGCAGGGGGTGAAAATCGAACCTACACTCATCACGTGTACAGTTACTATAAATTATAATGCTGAATTAAGTTGAGCACATGTATATTACATGGACAATATGTTTACAGTAATAGCGTACCAAGGTGAAATATTGAAACTGACGAAGATATCGCGTTCCGAAATGGGGACGTATTTATGTATAGCGAGTAACGGAGTGCCGCCGTCAGTGAGCAAGCGGATTCATATAAGTGTACATTGTAAGTTAACAATATAATATATTAGGTTAGGTTGACAGGTTGACATTTAGGCCAAAAAAGAGGACACTCCATTCTCCCCTTGATCTAAGGATCCCATTGTAGATAACAAAAAGAAAATTCTTAATTTTGTTATTGTAAACACACACTGTTTCTCATTATATTTTATTTGATTTAAAATAATATTAACAATATATATAATTGAATATTAAAATGTACATATGTCTATATAGTTCATCCAGTTATCCAAGTGCCAAATCAACTTGTGGGAGCACCATTGGGCACTGATGTCACACTCGAATGCTACGTTGAATCATCTCCGAAGTCCATAAACTACTGGGTTAAAGATCCTGGTGAGCTTTCAAGGATACAATATAATAAATCAATCAAAGTTATAATTTAGCAAATTATTGTTATAATTACAGTTTGATTAGTTTGTAAGTAAATTGTATACACCCGCTAATAGAATTATAATTAACTTTGCAAAGCATCACGAATATAAAAGAAACAAATTATAAAGCGGATATAAAACTCTAGGTGTCTGTCCGAAGTTTTTACATTTTTCATAAAACTTGGCGGGCGAAAGATGAAATTCTAATATTAGATTTGAAAGCAAACGTTTTAAGTAATAAATTGTCCCGCAGGTGAGCTTATAATACCATCAGAACACCACGAGATGACTGTTCGACAAAAGTCTATGTTCGAAGCCGAAATGTCAATGACAATCAAGAATATTCGTAGAGAAGACCTGGGAAGCTATATATGTGTAGCTAAAAACTCTCTCGGAGACGTAGAGAGTAAGATCAGATTATACGGTAAGATTTATTTTATTAACAAGATAAACAAAAAAATGGGCGTTCATTTTCATATTAATTGGTTTTTTGTAGAAATACCAGGCAATGATCGACATATTTATCAATATCCTGATGAAAGGACTACTTCAGATGATGAATATGGTACAGAAGTCTATGATGATGACTTTGACGATAAAGATTCTGAAAAAAGTAATAGAGTTCCAGATAGAGCCAACAAATGGTACGCAAACGATGGTAAAGTAATTATAATGGCTAACAGTGCATGTATCACTACTGCGACGGTTAGTATTGTATCTATATTTAGTTTATTAGATACAGTATCTTAAAGTTGTTTAGCTTAAATATTTATTTAAAGCGCGCAAATTAATATATACAAATTTTATATATGAAAAAAAATGATTAATTTAACATTTAATTAAAAAACTCTAAATGTGGGTTTTTCGTTTTACTTTCACTATTTTCAGTATTACTATACATAATGCTTTTACCGTATATAACGTATAAAAAAATATAAGTAAATCATTTTGATGTTTTCATTTACACAGAAACAATATTGCCCTAACAATAAAAATAGAATGTTATAGAAAATATTTTAAACAATTCTGTGCTTGATACATTTATTAAAGCCTCGAACAGCGCGTAACGTGATAATAATTAGTGTTAAATTGTATATAATTATATAAGTGGATATAGAAAATGTAATCGAATTAAATTTCCATGTACTTCCTATTTCACGATCACTCATTGAAACAGAAATAGTTAATGTTTACAATGAATGTATAGAGATGTATAAATTGCTATTGAAACTTCTAGAAGTTTCTTTTTACTGGCAGATATTCTAAATATATCTCATATATTTCTTTGTATGAATTTTTACTGTTTTTTATCTTTTCCGTAACCATTGACGTCCGTAAATGTTAGTTCTTCTCTTTATGTTCAATTATTTTTAATATAACTTTGCCAAATAATACATTTTTTTAACTTAAGACAGAGTTAAATCGATGATTTTAGAAAAAAGGACTAAGTATATTATGGACGTTACACTAATGAAAAGTGTATTTGGTATAAATTTTAGCAGATTCAATGAAAAGGAAAATTCTTTATTTACTAAGTAATATTGTAAGATTTATACTGAAAATTCATTGTAAATAATATGCAGTACTGACAAGTTTATATATAAACATATTTTAACCTACTAATAGCATTTAAAGCTAACGTGCTATTCTGTATACTTTCGTTTGAATGTAACATAAATGTTATTATAATAATAAATAAAACATTTAATATTTCTTCAATAGACTATATATTCTGAATATAATATTGTATTTGAATTTACTTTGTGCTTTTATAACAAATGTAACTTACTTAGATATATCTATAACTTCTGTACATTATACGTTAATATCCTGGTCGTTACAAAAAATAAAACCAAGAGCATTTATATTTGTTTTTTCTTTTATTGCATTCAAAATCCCTTTCCACTAACATATTCGCACTATTAATTAGTAAAAAATTCTTTTCATCTGACACCTTACCCTACTACTCTAGTCACCTCTAGAATTCGTAAAATTGCATATTAATATTTATTTAAAATATTTTTATGAGCTTGTACTGATGTAATATTACCTACTAACATAAATATTAAAAATATAAAATGTTTTTTCACTACATAGAGCTGCTATTTAACACCCATCGTTCTCATATTAAATATTGATTAATTATAATTATTCTGATGGAGTATTTGGGCAGAGTCATTAATCCAATTAACGCTTGCTCGTAAACGCATCGATGCTACCCGATTTTATAATTATAATTTAATTAAGTAACATAAATATCATTAATATTCATTAAAAAAATACCCTGTAATAGCGCGGCATCTCACACGCAATATCTCGAAAATTTGGCTGAAAGTGAGGAACGTAGTGTCTTAACACTAGGTTCCCTCTGCTTTTCCTTGCTATATACAGGAAAAAAAGTGAAATAAAAAGTATGATAGCAATAATAAAAAAAAATATTTAAAAAATTGTATTTGTAAAGCAATATGATTATAATCTGTGAAATTTTGCTTGTTCACGGGATAAGTGATTGGGTGGAAAATTAGCTGATCGAGATACGTCAATCACTTTTATAAACAAAATTTGGCGGAACTGAGTCTGTAGATAATTAAGCGATAATATTCTTTATTAACTTTAAAGATATTACACGAATAATAAGATTTTAATTAATTATTCTTTGTCTAATACCAGTTAGATTTTTTGTTATTAATCAGAGATAGATAGATGAAGATATTTTCTTTGTACTCCGTAAAATTAACTTGTTAATAAATTTTAATTATTTTATATAAATAATGATGGAACACAGTGTCGACTTTTACAAACAAACCGTATATGAGGATGGGATTTAGTAATAGATACACTTTAGTTTGAAGATTCATATCTTTGCCCATCTTTATCACGATCAATTAAAGATTAAAACTAACCATTAGCACTTGCTTGTTTAAGTACAGCATCTTCGACAGTTGTGGGTTCAATTCCCATTCAATGAATGAATTAAGTATTATAATTCTAAAACAACACACGTAATTGAGAGTTATGTCACTATTCCCAAGAAAAATCTCATCGCCGATCCAGGATCCATCTCAATCTTTTATATTGTATTTTAATAAAACACTAACACCTGTTAAACATATGAATAAACTTAAAACTTTTACCGTATAGTAAATTTTAAGTAGATACACATAATAGAAGTTTTAAGAATATAATTATAATACATATAATAGTACTTAAAATGTTATTTTATTTTCTAACAATACAATTTGTTAACGTCACATATAAAATCAAGTTCATAGACAACACAGTATGATATTGAGAAAGTTTTAATAGAATTGAGAGCTCAACTACACTTCAGCGATAGGTAATGAAACACCTGTGCCTTGTGTTGTGATATCAACTAACTTAATTATTTCGCAATATATGTCATCAACAAACTTTATATAACTATTATGTTTGTTTATGGAATGATATATTATATTGGGGCTGTCCTGGCGCAGGAGCACAAGTGTGAGTTCGATTCCTGCTTGGGAAATGAAATATTAAGTATTTTCATGACCTCGCTCTGGTGTGGAGGCAAAGAGCGTCGTTGAATTTCGCCACTCAGCACGCAATACCTCGAGGATTCGGCGGATAATTGGAAACGAGAATGTCTTAATAGGAATGGAATTTTTTTAACATTAAATCTTAGGTTCCCTCTTCTTACCCTGCTACAAAAAAAGAAATATGACTGACTATAAATAAAATAATGTATTTAATTTAGGTCTCAACCAATTTAAGTAAATATGACAAGTGTTATCAATACATATGTTTAACCAGAAATGTGGGAAATGTGGGATGAGCGAAATTGCACTATTTACATATTAAGTATATCAATCAAAAATTGTTTGTATTCTCATACCAACTACCAATAAATGCATAACAATATCGCCGACATAAATAACATCTAGTCTTCAGAAAATCGAATCCACTACTCTATGAAGTCGTTAATGCAATTTAAATGCACTGCACAATATTCATTAGCAGTGCAAGCAATTAAGAACAAATACCCGAATAGTTGAAGCAGTTCAAGAACTATCGCGTTATACTCGTATATTATACTGTTATACTTAAATGTTTACCGCACTATAGGAGCAAGTTGAGTGAAAATAGTAGAACTTAGCGCAACATTATCAATTCAATGCGCCGAGATGAGAGTTTCCTGTATCAACATTTACGGTAGTTTCATCAACTTCCACTTCGAGCCGAAACTCTGAGCGTATCGCGTAAACTTCGTGTAATGTTTGTGGTGTACCTTTTGTTTTATAACAAAACAATATTAATACTAAAATATTATATATTAATAAATATAATTGTTTTTGTTTTAATTTCAGAGGTAATATTTTTTTATAACGTGGAATTTTTGAAAAAAAATCGAAGAAAAATAGTGCATTGCTTCGTTGCTATATTTTACGTACTACAAGTTAAACTCATTTGAGCAATTCAACACTAAGTAATAAGTTTTCTTTTATAACTGTAGATAACAGAAATATTGTTAATATAAATGATTGCCTTTACTAATAAAACCACTGAGGTGCAGGTGGGTGTGACTGCAGAATATCAAAAACATTCTCAGTTAAAAAACATTCAAAATTTCATGCTCAATAAGAGAAAAATAAACGTATAAAGTAATCATTACACATTCAGTCTTAAAATATAAGCATTATATATTATTGCAATTAAAAAAAACGTAAAAAAAAAACATAACTCCATTCCATTAAAATCTCATAAATTTAACAATTAATAACGAGCACAATAAGCTTTGTAAAGTAACTAAAAAGTGCTAATCCACTGTGGCTCGAAGAATAATGAATACAACTGTGCTCGCGGACACCTAAATATATATCTTCCAGCGCCGCGCGAGGCTTAATAACGCAAATAGGAATGTATTTACGTTTCTCAAATATTCCAGTACATTTTAAATGATTTATTATGAGGAGATTGTGCGTAATGTTCACAGAAAATTAAATGCTTATTGGAGTTCCGTAGGTCCGCAGATTCCGTAAGAACCTATTTTTTATTTTTAAAGATAACCATCAGCAAGGCTATCAGTAATTTAAAAAAAAATAATTATTTTAATTATTTATATAAGTATGATTAAATATAATCACGTTAACGCGACATGTAGCGAGTTCGATTCCCACTTTGAAGGAGGAATATTTTCATTTCTCCACTCTCGTGATAAGGCAAAACGCCGCGTTGAGTACCGCCAATCACCACGGAGTGCCTTCGGAATTCGGCGGAAAATAAAAAATGGAGTGTCTTAACACTAGGCTCCCTGTGCCCACTCTGTATAACGTGAAGCTGAACAAAAAATATATCATCACCAGCAGTCATCATAATTATGCAGTTAAACCCGTCCAACCAACAATGACGTTTAATATACTCTTAAAAATTATAGAAAGAATAAAGACAAAAAATAATGTAGTCATATATTTCATTTCGAGACATGAATTCTGTGATACGATATTCGTTGTGGGTTCGATTCTCACCAGAAGGAACAAGTTATTTTTATTTAGCAACACAAACCAAGGGGCTAAGTTCACCAAGAAATGTCTCAAATTCTCTCTACCTTCCTTGCTAAATGCGGATTAAATCGTGAAATTATAAGCTTTCATAATATAATAATAATGATAACACTATAAACTCACATTGTACATACGACATAATGTTGGCTATAATTCTAATAATATAATTATCTACAAAAGGAACCTTGTATTGTATGGTCGTCGTAATTCCATTTTTATAGATCATCTGTGTGTGCTAATTAAAATAATTAATTAACTATTTTTTATATTTAAAGCAATTGTTTAAGTGGTATTATATTAGATATTTTATTTGTAGCCATTGTGTAAAGTAGGACACGTACGCCACTTAGTAGAACATGTGTGTTTGTATGACACTATATGCGTAGTAATTTTTATTCTTATTTATAAAGTTAAGTTCCCAATAATGTATTAAGACAGTATCTGATTGCAACGGAGATTGTTATAGGTTTATTTATAGAATACATTCTTCTTCTTCTTCCTCTGAGCATAAATCCCAGCGTTCATGCTCAACCTATAAATTGGACTTTACCAAAGTGGACTTTGCACGTTCTTTAACATCCTCTGTTAGACCATTGCCTCTCATGTCCTGTACCACAACATCCAACCAGTGGCTCCTTCAGGTGTCCGGGAGGTCGCCCTCGAGAGATAGACATAGTCAAAGCATTTGCCTCCGACTCCACAGATGCATAGATCTAAGGTACCTGAATTTTTCCAACTTAACGGCTAGTTCAGGGCCTATATGGATAGTGCTCGATTCCGGGCTCCCACAGGCGATGTACTCGGCCTTAAACACATTTGGATTAAGACTGCCGTTCTCACACGTACCTTTTAGAAGTTTAGAATAGATTTTAGTTATAGTTTTTTTTTGATTTGATGAGTAAACTCGATGATCAGTATTGTATTAAAAATCTTTCATGCCTTCTGTACCTGGATTTTAAAAATTATTACTTTAGAATTAATTGAAAGTACAATATTTTATTTGTTTTCGTTATTAATGTAATAATTCCACTATCATCTTGATTTCTACACGGAACGCTGTTTATACGTTCTCTTCGGTGTAACTAAATCAAAAGTTTGGCAAACTAATGTTGATACAGGAAACTCACCTCACCGTATAGAATTGGTAATATTGGTATATTCTCTTCAACCGTTTCAGCATTATATTTAAACAAACTAATTCTAAGTTAGTTCTCATTACTGTAATCGAAACTGTTTAATTTTAATAACATTTAGTTGTATTTAGACATTTTGTTGTCATCACCGTCATCGGTGTACCACTAATAAAAAAAATTATACAAAAAGAAAATAATTGATTTTAAACTACTGACATATTAGTAGGCATGAACAGGTGCTTTTCTTTTGATATTTGAAAAATAAAATGTATATGGAAAAACATACTATTTTAATAAATAGTATGTTTTTTGCTCAGGTAATCTTGAGAAAAAAAAACGGAATTGATATTTTCCTCATTGATATTGTCCTTTTTTGAACAATGAGGTCCATTAATTTGTTACCTTATGTTATTAAAGTCCTCGTTAACAGAACATTTGCTTATCAAAGTTCGATACTGTAGAAGTTACGTTATGAGCCAGAGACCGTGTTAGGAATTCACAATAATTATTCTACGTTGGGCGATAGAATGTCTTACGTTGATTATTGCGGTTCCCTTATCTTCCGAAGAGGGCCTCGGAGATAGTTTAAATACATAAACATTAGATGCCTCCCTAATGAATTATATATTTTAGAATTGTGGACTGGAGCAATAGCTGAGAAACAGTAAATTACGTTGTTTTAGGCAAATATTGATTTATAAAAATGTAACTGTGAGTTTATTAATACAATTAATAATGCATTCAATTTCTATCTTTATTGGATGTTTACAGTAATGACCATAAAGTAACAAAAGCAAAAGAAATGAAGTTTTGCATTTAGGTATATGTATTTCTAGGTAATGAGGCATAGTAATATGTCCACCATCGACAATGTAGGTACGTAAAATTTGTGCACCGTGTATTTTCAAGCGATGAAAATAGCGAACGACTAATGATTGCCTAGCTTACACTTAAAATAAAAAATAAATAAACTAAATAATAGATTTAAACGTCTCGGTTAACTTTAGAATTCTTGACGAAAGTTGCTGGAACTAAGGAAAATGGGTACAAGAAATGCGCATTTCAACGCATTGAATTGATAATGTCGCCACATCGTACAATGCCTAACGTACTATTACAGCTATAAATAAATGACAAGTATACAGAGTTTTAAGCTTAATCTTTGTTAGTAATGTAATTGAAGGTAAATCAACTTGGTCAAGTGCGAATCGGGCTCGCCCACTGAGACTCCGTACCAATTTCAGGAGGAAGTGAAATTTATCAAATTTGGCAAACTTTAGTTTGATTGCTTAAGAAAATGAACTGCAGGTATTAGTTTGTAATAGTTTTTTACTGTGTTAAATATAAATTTCCTTTTTTTGCAGATTTTTTCTTTCTTTTATGCTGCAAATTTTCACTTCTTACCAAATTCATAATTGTCATTTTACAATTCATAACTTTCATAAGTTAATTATTAATTCTCGTCCCGCAAATTTTAATTACGCGGTGATTAATAAAATAACTATATTTTTTTATATTATAAGTTTTCACTGCGTTGGTTGGTACCCGAGACCTAAGGTTACGTGACGGTTAGATAAAATGAAAGATTTTAGATATACAATCAGCCTTAATAGTAAATATACATATTATTTATTATTATTTTAAATATATAATTTTATTCCAAAATATCACATAGGAATATTCGATTTCATATAATTTTAAACGTAACGTAATGGTTGTAATTTTCTATTATAATAGTATTAATTTTAACTATTGCCATCAACTAAATATGTACGTAACGTATATTGTTCAATAAACATAGAATTCAATAGAAACAAAAGCATAACATTTTGATCAAATATCCCATTACGAATTATAGATTCGACAAATGTATAATAATTTGTAGTGAACACTTAACTCTACTATGTTTTATATATAATGTAAGATAAAAGACAATATACTGTCTTTTAACCTTTATTTACGTCAAATATTGACGTGCTTTTGGTGGCTACAGTAGTGTTCCCTCCCTCATTACCTTGTCAACAAAGTCTTGCTGCTATCGTCGCTTAATTTAAATTTATATTTATCTTTATAGTATCTCAATGCTCGTTTTTTACGATATAAATGACCATATCTTTTTTTAAAGTAAACATAGAATTATGATTTTTTCAGGAAATCTACTTATTAACTTAAGTATATAGTTTGAATTTCAACTCGATATCTTTAAGCGTTCCTAAGATAATGGTCTGTTAAGAGTGCCAGATAGAGGGACAACAAAATTATCTTACAAAGGTCCTTTAGAGGTACGGAACCTAAAAACAGTGTTAATAAATTTTATATATATATTTAAAGCTATATTGAAATATTTTTAGAATGTGATACAAACTTTATTTGCAATTTTATGCAATTTTTTTTATATATGCCAATGTTCTAACAGCAAAACCAGAGCGACATGGCGCATTCTGCCAAACTTTTAATAGAGTTACAGTTCACGAACTAAAGTTTTTAAACGGATTAAGCATTGTGCTTATTACTTTTGATTTTAAATATTTTTACTATTTACTTAATAATAATAAATAATAAGTGAAATAAAAAATATTTATGTTTAATAATAAGAACTAAACAGTTAAAGTTAAATATTTTTACCATTTTAAAGTGTTATTCCACACTTAGGAAAAAAATAAAAATAATAAAATAACTATATAAAATTATTTATAAGTATAATCGTGTTATCCTATAAGTACTATAGCAACTTCACTTATTATCGCAAAATATAACCAGTATATTCAAAGCATTGAAATCAATAATTGAATAAGTGTTGTTGCGTTCGCTAATTACCTGATGGAAACATCATGCTGAATACATAATGGCTATAGCCATACTATTAATAAGTACAAACTATATTATTTATCTTTAAGAAGATAGTAGTGGATTGGATTCCGGCTCAAGGGAATTATTATTTATTAAAATTTTCATATCTTCGCTCTGGCACCAAGACGAAAGCATGGTGTTGAGTTTCGCCTCTCAACACGCAATTCTTCGAAAAATTGTGGTGGAAATCTCTCTCATTATGTTTTATGTGGCCTATATCCTTTAAATAAATATTTTTTCATAAAATCTATTTTGATGAGAAAAAGTGTACTCTATAAAATTCATTATTAGGCCAAATCTGTTACCGTTATCATAAATTCTTGTTTATTAAGTTGTAAAACAAGCGGCGATAAATATGAAAAAATATTGCATACCCTCTTTATTACCTGTCATGATCGCTTTATTATCATTTAACGCTGTTGTTAGAATGAAAAAGGCAATCTTTTGGAAATATGGTTTTAATATTAATTTGAAAATTTTTAACTGCAAATAACTGACTTTTAGAATTTTAGAGTGTTAGATAGTAGGATAAACACAATTTTATAGTGTTAAGACACTGTTTTCTCCATTTTCCGTCACTATAATGTTCTTAACAATGTCTCAAAATCTTACACCAGGCTGTTTGCTAATAACTAACTTAAAATATATTTTCCTAATACACGTCAATAAAGATGACTCAGAATTATTTGAGATAAAACCTTGTTGGTCCTAAGCACATGCTTAGTAATTTTGTCAAATATAAGGGCATTAGGTAAAACAGTCATTTTCGTTTTTGATTTTAATTAACTTAAAAATAGCCACTGAAAAAATACCTTGTTATTTTTCTCTTTATAAAAATCAAACGTCAAAAGTCACCGCAAACAGAAGGCGCAAAATATGTATATTTATTCAATAAGGTGTCGAATATACTCGTTCACATAGCTGTAAGACAATTGTCAGTGTGAGGGTATTTTACAGAGAATAAAATAATAATACCCACATAATTATTTATAAAAGAGGAAGGGAACGGCTATAAAAAGTGACGTTTTTGAAGGATTGAGTCAGTACGTCGTTATTCTGCCTGTCGTAAGGTGTAAAATTGTGACGGTGTTCAAGTATTTAAAATCAGTGTCATTGTTGGAACTATGCGTTTTAAAACGTGTATAAGTGTAAAGTGTTATATAGAAACAGTGTTAGAAGTGTGTATATGTAAAAGAGGAACAGTAAATTGTGGTTATTAAGTATTTTCTTATACTTACCACCTGACATTTTTTACATAGCGTAGGGCAAAAATTATGCAATTTCGACTTTTTCTTTGTTATACGTTTCATATTTTCAACGCCAATGATTTTTTTCCCTATATCATTTTTGTGGAATGATATAATGATATCGGTTCTCGTTACTGTCTTTAATTAACGTTATTGATCTGAAATTAATTGTTATGCTATGCAACATATGCCTATTTAAAATATTTTCCTCGAGCCCGTGGACTTGTGGATTTTATCGTTTAAACAGTACTAAAATTATGTTATAAGAAGTAGTTAGGTTAGGTTAGATAAGATGTACTGAACTACAAGTAAAAAACGTACTAATATTATACCAAATACCAGTCACTTGTAGTAGTTTAGGAGCACACCATCTTAGTGTCAGCAAAGTGTTTGTAGGTTCATGTTTAATTCAGGTGTAAAGTTAACACTTTACACTAACGTATTTTTTTGGTAGCAAGGGAGGCAGAGGGTGCTTAGTGTCGATACATTCTGTTCTCTCTGCCTACCCTGCCTAAGCTGAAAAAGAAACATTAGATAAAATCATCACAATTCCTATCTTTTAATTAATAAACACAAATACCATACTAAATTAATTTAAATGCAATAGTAAATTCAGTATTTTATATAACATAATTGATATCAACGGGTATTGCATTGCCCGAGTTGAAATACAAATTATTCCATACAACCCCGGGCGACAGATTTGCATCAGACGGGCACAGTGCGACAGGTGACAAGTACAGCTTGCGGTACGATATTGTTCTAGAATTATTCTTACTTGCTATTTGTCTCTGTGGAATTTAGGCAGATATATTTTAAGCTTTTATTTCATAATGAAAATTAAACTGACATAATAAATTTCGACACTAAAATGAATGGGAGAAAAAATACTGTGATTTATATTAGAAGAATGTGTTGATATCAATTTCCTTTTAAGGACAAAGATAAGATAAGATATTCGTCTAAAGACAATGGGGTAAATTGGGATCGTATTTTTTTGTAGCGTCCCGAATTTGCTTAACTGAGCAAGATTCGACGATAGTGAAGAACTAATTCGAGGATAGTGTTCCCAAATTAACACTACCCTCGAAGGTGTTCCTTACTATTGACTTGTATGCCGTATCGAATTTCTTATATTGATTCGCCTCGGTCTACTATATATAAATACATACGTTTAATTAAATGCGTTAAACCAACATCACGTACATTGTGGTGTCATACGTGAAGCATTCCGTTCGTTCATATCATAACATATATTTACAAAATGAAGGTTATTCTTATAACAAGTATTGCAACAATATATAAAATATATATATTTTAATAATAATATTACTCATCATCTCATCTCTAGCGGAAAACTTAGTGCTTAGACTCCACTTTCTCTGCTTTCTTCTTGACGATGACTGTCTTAAGTAGCAGAACTTAACACCACGTTTTGTTTAGTTTATAATTTTATATGAAAAAAGTTCTCAAAATCAATTATATATTACTATATATATTACTACTTCAATATTTCTGTCGATGCGTGTACAGTCAGTTCTATGAATTTTAAGGTATCTTTTTAAACTACAAATAGTATCTACTATTAGTAACGAATTTTTTTGATCTACAAGTACTAGAATTGATTTCAATAGCCACTTAAAAAGCTATTGGCACTTGCGACTGAAACTAGTAATTAAGTTTGCCTCTATGACATCGCTCATCATACAATAAGGCCGACTCGAGCTGAACAAATGGAAAACAAAGCATACATCTATCTAGTGCTGCCGTCGATTTTAATTTCTAATTGCAGTAAAATACTGTCCGTCAGATATAAATTGCTTAAGTTGCATTTATATGAGTAATTATTAATTAGAGCCAGAAAAAATCTAATCAGATTTTTTTAAAAAATTGATTGTTTATTTATTAGTGGAAAACAGAGTGTCTCAACACTAAGTTCCCTCTGCCTACCCTGCTGTGTGCGGGATACAGCGTGAAGCTGGTTTTATTTGATTTATTAGTTATCAGTAAAAAAAAAATATTAATTCTTTTAAATCGGTTTTGCATCCCCCATCATTTTCACTCTTATCTTCTGTTGTGTTGATTATGTTGATAAATAATAATTGTTAATTTACCTTGAAACACGCAATAATTGAGACGACCATTATTGAAGGCTTCTAAATGTTAAATAATAAAATATATTACAAATACTAGTCGTAAGGGATTTTTTGTAAAAAAAATATTTTATCTTCATTAAATCTCTTTCGTATACGTAGGTATGTATGTGACGTCTTTAATGCTTGCTCTGGACTGTTTAAGAGCGAGCGGATAGACGTATAGTCAATTATATTATATCGATATTTTAAAATTTCTATGAGTTATTTCTATGATTTTTTTTGTTTTTAGTATTTAACTTTAGATAAGATACAAAATGGCTTATAAGCTTCCTATAAGAAAAAGTAAGATGCAAAAAAAATAAATAATAAAATTCGGAAAATCTAATTTGTTACGTAAATTCTCACAACAAATTATAAAATGTTAATATTCTAGGAAAGTTTAATAAAAGAAATAAATTATAAATATTAATCATTCTCTGCCCACCGCTACAGCTATATATGATTAATTACTTCATTTTTTCCTAGAAGGTAAATTTCCATGAACCCTTTTAATTTTTTCACTTTGTGTAATAAAATTAAACTTAATTGATTTGAAAATTAATGATAATAGTTTGTAGAACTTTGACAAAATACATTTTTTTTAGTAAGCGCGTCCTTGTATCATACAATTGGGATTCGTATCTATAGAAAGGCCTTACTAAATTCTATCTTTGGTATCACATTTTTATTAGCTTAAAGAAGAAATTTCATAGAAGCATTCTATTTAGAAAAAAATATGCTTTTTAATTTTACAAGATAGACTAACATATCAATTACAAGATTAACTAATTAGATAACATTAATAATAGCAGATTGCGCCTGAAAATAAGACTTTTCTCCACAACGTTAGTAATGTAATACTAACTTGTTTACTAAGTACTTCAATCTAAAGAATTTTGCTGAAGATTTTAAGATTTAGTTTCATGACATCCAAAAAGCGTATCAGGTAACTTGCAATACGAACATAAGGCACCTAGGATTTCCTCAGAAGTATTACATTTAGTCTTTAGAGCTTTACAAGTCACTCTAGTAGAGCTACGTTGGACTGCTTTAAAGTTGCTTAGTAATGTTTTCATTATTTTAACGTAATTTAATATTGTAGCTTACATAAAATTTTATCTCATTTCTTTTTTTTTGTAGGCACGAGGAAACGTAGTGTTAAGACACTCCCCTCCACACTTTTCTCCGATTTCTGGAGGACTTGCGTGTTGAGTTGCGGAATTTAATACCATGCTTTGCCTCGACACCAGAGCGAAGAAAAGAAAATATTAAATATTTCACTTCCATGAGTGGGAATAGAACCCAAAAACTGTTGCGTTAATAGTTAAACCAACATCATCATGTTGTCTATGATCACCACGAATGGCCTGTACTATCAAAGTGGTGCACTTTTTATTGTATTTATAAAACGATATAATTAAATATATAAATTAATAATTTCTTTATTATAACAAAATGTTATAAAGTCTTATAATTTATACTTGTTTACAAAAAGTACAAAAAAAATCTACTACCAAAAGATAGCTTATTAAGAGCTCACCTTTTCCTTTTCTGCACAGCCCTTTCAACAAAAGAGTTAATTATTTATTAATTCGACGTAAACGCAGTAAAATTGTAGGTACTGTAACGGCCTCGCCACTTTTACATTTTAAATGACGTTTGTGGATCACCGCAAGAGTTTCGTTCAGTTCGCGTTCTACTGTAACCTTTTAAAGGGAAACATAATTTTAGGCTTTTAATTTTTTATCTTCCGGGACACCACTTTACTGGGGAAAGTTTTGCTATTCTTGTAATTATTTAAGTATAAAAGGAGTAATTTAGTTTTTGCGCAAAATGTCTAAATTGTGCTGGTACAAGCAACTTCATTTACTGAAATTAGTAAAGTAATTATTATAATATTATATTTAAATATCCATTATTAATTACGATTAATTAAAACATAATTTTATATATTTAATATACTGATAACCACATATATATACATACGCATAGCTACTAACCTAACAACACAGTGAAATCAGATCTAAGCAAACAATAATATTGTGTAATTACAAGCAATCGATGTGAAGGTAGCTATTAAGTGTGCTTCCTATACTACTCTGACAATGATATCTAATAGCTTTGTCTCTGGTTATACACAATTGTCATGTCGATATTAAATTACATAATATGAAGGATATCGATGGTTCTATAAATTTCTATAATATAAATTAAAAAAATATTTATTACAATATATTTTAAATATACCAAGCCCTATTAATATGAGGAATTTAGTAATTTTAATCCTTACTTTGCTACCTAAACTTTATATAATCAATTTAATTATCAGGAAGTGTTAAATATTCCATAAATAACCTCATTTCTTAGGAAACTCATTTCGCAATTGATTCTACTTATCATTTATTCTAAAGAAATACAAAGAACTTTTTTGTGAAAATGCGAAGGCAGTAAGCTTCGTCCATTTCTGTTCTTGGTCGAGCAAAATGCCAAATTTCACATCTGGCTTGTTTCGCGAGGCAAGTCATATCTCGTATTCTAAACAGCTGCTTGCATCTTCAGCGTTACGCGAGAGGCTATAAACTTTAAATGTAAAAGAACTTTATTATAAATTTTTTCTTTATTCTATACAAAAGAAATCAACTATTGATTGATAAAATTATCTAATTTAATTATTCTTCTCTGCCAACCATTATCCACTTAATTATAATAATATTTTGATTTTTGATTTTTTGACAATTTTTTTTGACAATTTTGATTCTATTGGGCACAGACAGATTATATATATAATATACAAAAATAAAAATAATTTTCGAAGAAATCTAAGTAATTTGCTATAAATATCTCGTTTCTAAAAAACTTTTACTAAATAAAATTAAAAAAATAAGGTACGTCTCAAGAGATTAACATTTGTTTTCATAGAAAAAATATTGTGAAGAGAGTCAATCGTACTTATCGCAGCTCTCTCGCTTGGCTGCTTCGTTTGAATGCGAGGAATTTATTGCGTTGTACAGCCTCTATTGGAGCGGTAGGAATTAGTCGACAATCAGTTGACACGTACGTCTTGATCAGGAGGATGCCAGCTACAGATATCGTTATTTATTATTAGCGACTCTGGGAATATGTCAATTGTAGACATTATAAGTATTTCTTATAGTAAATAAAACTTCGAAAATGTTAATCGCAATTATTGTGGGTCCAGTCCCCCCTTAGGATAATATTGGAATTCTTGATATTCCACTGCTGCGTAAGACTCAGCCTTAATGTACTAGATTAATAAATAAAATTCCAAATCAATCATAATATTTTCAGTATTTATTAAAACATTCTACAAAATTAAATTTTGAAAATATTTGACCATAAAACAGAATTCATAATCAAATACATCACAATATATGGTCAGCTGACCATTTTATCATAAGGATAATATGTTTTGTTTTATATGTATTTTGTTTTAGAGCTGGCTCGTAAAACCGCTAGCAAATGTACTAAAATTTCAAACTAGCAGAAATCGTAAATCAAAGTGCTGAATTTCATGTCTGGCTTGCTTCGAGTGGCATTTGATGCTTAAATAGGTATATGAATATATTGTGTATGTACTATTTTAAATTCTATATTCCTCATGTTTATATTTATGTATACTTTAGCTACTGTATAGATACTAGGCCCTCGTATCGCAGAGGTATAAGAGGTTGACTGTAATGCAACGGTCATGGCTTCGATTCCCATTATGGAGAATTAATTGTTATTTTTTAATAATTTCATTTCTTCGTTCTGGTGCCAAGGTAAAAGTGCGGCGTTGAGTTCCGCCACTCAACACACCATACCTCGAATTTGGCGGAAAGTGGGAATCGGAGGTTCCCTCTGTCTACCTGTGAAACTGAAAATAAAAAAAAATAATATATTTATTGTCATAATTTTTTAGCAATAAACTATAACTGATATATTTTATAGTTTTATTTAACAAATCTATTGTACGAAAGATACATAAAAATAAAAATATTTTGACACATGTCATTTAATTGATTCTCGCCATAGCTTTACTGTCAGACTCACGACTGAAACAAGCTTAATACCTTCCCTTAAACGTATGTATATTGTAACGAAACAATATGTATGTTTCAAGCGACGCATTTCAATTAAGGGTGGCTGACTGAAAATTTACGAGTATGCTTTACTGTCTGATGTCGAAAAAAAATGTTTTCTATTTAAGCTTTAAAGTCAGTCAGTCATTTTTCAAAATTAATTCCGATTATCGTATACAAAGAGATATTCCTACTTAATATTTTCAATAATGAATGTGTATTTTAACAATTAATCCTTCCTCCTTCTCTCCACCTTTGACACGTTAATAATTTAGGTAACAAAATTTATATTATTTGTTTTTGTTTAAAATATTGTATGTTAGAAATTATAGCTCTCCATTATAACTAACAACAACATTTAAAACACAGGAGTACAAACACTACACGTGTAATTTATTTGCCAAACTCCATGGACATATTCAGCGTAAGTTTAGCTTTCGAGCAAATTGAGCCATTCCCTTAAGGATTAACTTTATTGCATTATTTAGTTTTACCTACTATGAAACAACTCACTATAAACTAAATTTGTCTCTCAGATATAAAATATTATTGTTATATCCAGTTTTTGCTATTACTCAATTACGTTTGGTTAAAAATTAAATTAGTTTAATTTTTATTAGTATAATAACTTATTTATGATCTGATCATATAAGGTGCAACGTTGGAATCAAATTCAAATATATTTTTTTAAAATAAGACGTTACATGCTTCAATTTTTGAATGTGAAATAATTTGCTATAGGTTTGCTAAAAATAATCCCTCAGACCTACAAAAAACCGGCTTAAGAAGCTCAGCTAACTTTTTTTTTCAAAGTATTAATATTTTCATCAATAATTTTATACAAAATTTATCGTAGCATGATATGATACTTAAGATTAAATAAAGAATTATCTTCACGTGTCTATAAATATATTCCAGATTTCACTTGATTTTAGTTTTGAATTGATGTTTTTGTGTAAAAGTTTATTACTATAAATTAATGATACTTTTTATTTCCTACCTTATCTTTTATTATAATTTTAATTTCAGGCAAAAATAATTAAGTCTTACATTTTCTTTTGTTATTTTGTTTCATTTAACTTTTTAATAAGAATAATGTTCGCTCAGGTAGCCGAAAAGGTTAGTCGTCTGTAAATATCTAGTCACTTAGAAACTAATGCCTGAAAGAGTTTAAATTCGTTTTTCTTAAGCAATTGCTTTGGCTCTAAAAAAGTTATAGATAGAGATAAGTAAAGAACTGTAAGCAAAAGTGGGTGTATTATTCTAAAGTTACTATCACAGTTACCTATGGGTTCACGTGCTTTGGAATTTCCATTTAGTAAGCAATAAGTTAACATGCTCCCTACTTTATAGAGCGCGCGAAACGGAAAGCTTAGCTATGTGTGAGTATGTTTACACTAAATATTAAGCAAATTTACTGACGTGAAATTCTTCAGTGAAATTTAAACTTGTATTAATATATTAATATCTTATTAATGAGGCGAGTTGTGGGGACACTATGGTGTGACTGGAACAAGGTTGTGGGTTCGATTCCTATTCCGATAAAACGACCTTACACCTTTGATATAATAATTTATTATTAATACTTAAAAAATTTTAGACCTTAATACTGCAAAAACCGGTTAAGTAATTTTTATTATATTTATAATTATAATTTAAAATATTTTTATTATAAAACTATTTATAATTATGTGAGACAAGGGTTAATGACAACAACCTAAATTATTCTCATTAACTTTCGTTCCTAATTAAACGGACCGAAATCCCTCAAAATTTCAGGTGGGAAAAGTCCCTTATACAAATAGTTTAACTTGCTTACTCTAAACATATTTAAACTTTTTATATTATTATTGGAATATATTTTTTTCAGCATCAGGCTGTATCCCGCATACAGCAGGGTAGGCAGAGGGAACCTAGTGTTAAGACACTCCCTTCCCCACTTTCTGCCCAATTCTGAAGGCACTTCGGCTTCTGTGTAGTGTACTTTACTTAACCCAAAACAATCACAGATTTTAAAGAACTTCTGTTTTCCAATTCTACTAATATTATAAATGGAAAAGTTTGTGATGATGTTTGTGCCATTTTCGCACAAAAATTACTGAATCAATTTAGATGAAACTTGTCATTAATATAACTTTTATATCAGAAAAACACATGGACTACAATTTATCTAAGCATGTAGATTTTGTATAATTTGGCTAAAATATAACAATAATTTTTGGCTGGCGAAGCCGCGTTTGAATTAAATATATAATTTGAAATAATCACTACATGTAAAGTTTAGTTTAAAATAAAACCAAATATATAGCTATAGTAGTCTTAATATATTTGAATATTCATTCATTTTTGACGTCAAAGTTTAATTAAAGCTCAACTTACATTACTAGAGAGATCATTAGAGGATCTATTACAATAAGAACATAATGAAATGCTACTATTCTTATTAAAATATTCTTAATTAGATTTAAGAAAACATGTTCTTTGATATTGTTATAAATTTTGATCTCGTCTTTCTATTAAATAAAAAAAATAAATAATGTTTATTCATCGTTGGCTTTCATAAAATATAATAAAAATATTAGATAAATAATAAGCATACAAGTTTTGTAATTAAAGTCACAAGAAAAAATACAATAGACCTATTATTGCTATAGCTAGGTACCTACATATTATACTGAGGAAAAAAATCATGATCCCAGATCCAATTCTCTTCAAGTATCTGACTTTTCCCCAAGAATCTGAAATTTCCAAATATATGCTTATCCACTGAAAATCGCTGAACATACATGGGGGTAAAATGGATAGGTAATTAGATGTCAACCCATAGACCACCATTGATCCAGCCTGTATAATAAATACTTGTATAATAATTTCACCCAATCCGATTTGAATCTACTATATATCATTGTATATAATGAGGCATATTTTAATTATGCCTCAGTCAGCAATAGTATATCTTTTAATTATAGTTTTTATAGTACTTAAATGGAAAATAAAATATTTTATATGAGAAATCAAGAAAAATAAACAGTTGCAGTTTAAAATAACATTTACGACTTTTAAGTTTATATCAATATTTCACAGACCTTTCACTCTATATTAGCCCCAAAAAAAAAATTTTTGCGCCGAATATTATTTTTATGTTATATTTAAAGTGATGCTTTTTATTTCTGTGTGTCCATCACTAAATTCTTCACTTTTCGTACATTTTAAGACTGAACTCAAACTACTAATAGTAGATCTGTACTTGATACTGCCAACATTTGATTAAAAATAAAATCTGCATTTGTATATAAAACGTCAATTAATTCCACCAAAAGTTGAAGCCGTGCCTATAGAGTGGTGGAACTTGACGCCATTGTGTCGTCATAAAATCACATAGATAATGCATATATTTGTATTTTCAAGAAATACGTAAGTAAAAAGCAGAGGAAGGTCTTTCAGGCTCTACGATTCCGGGCCAAGAGATAAGCGGCTCGAATTTCAGCACTAAGTCGCCCGTCGGAAGTTTCTCGCTGAACGGAAAACGAAAACAATTTAAGAACGATCTTTCCTTACTTGGGATTATAGCGAGCGGACGAAACTCAAATCTAGGTTTTGAATATTACTATATATATACATTTTTTTTATTTTATTCGAAAAGAAAAGTTAATTTTCTTGCAAAGCATTTTTTTCTTTACGTTGGATGAATTTGAATAAACAGGTAATATACATTTTAATTATTCGATAGTGTATTTGAAAATATTAATTATTATTAAACACTGACAAACAATAAAACGTAAAATGTATCAGAATATCAAATAATATGTCAGTGTACTGTCTAAATAAAATATTTTATAATAAATACAGTTTAAGAAGTTCCCCTTTTTTGAAAAACACTGCAAATTGTAAGTGAAAAAACTTGTTGTCCCGGGAGCTAGAGACCTCTGAACTTAGGTCTTATAAAGCTTGTGTGTCTATAAATTTTCTAAGTTTGTTCGTTACTCGAGAAGATGTAGACTAAGCCACAAGTGTAGCTTTTGTTTACAATAATGAGGTTTTTTTTTAGCTTCACGCTATATCCCGCACATAGCAGGGTAGGCAGAGGGACACCTGGTGTTGAGGCACTCCGTTCATATTAAGTCACTTCCGTTCTCCACTTTCTTTCGAATTTTACCCGCTGAGCGGTGAAACTCAACGCCGCGCTTACAATGAACATTAATGAAGAATAATATTTTACAGTATTTTTTTCTTACAAAATTACTATTTAGATGGGTATTAGCCCTCCGGAGTATTTGCTAAGCTCACTGAAATGACTTGTACAAAAAAGTTTAAAACGTTAAAAAGCTACTTACGTATTCGCTAAAATACTTTGAATTTATTATGAAGTGGCAAAAATCGTTGGATATGAAAGTAAAGTAACATTTTCATTTATACTGAAAGTCCAAAATGCAAAATGATTTTAAGCTTGCAGGAAAATCTACACTGGTATCTACCATATCTTACAGGATCTTCGCTATGTAACAAAATTTCCCCCAATATTTTAATATGGTATACAGTGGTTTAGTAGTGTTGTCGTACTCAAACACCACAAACAATTATTTTATAAAAAAATTATAGGGATCAGCCATAGCCCAGGGGCACACATATTTCCATTTCTACGAAACCCTGTTGCCCAGTCACACCGCGGAGTTAAGTTCCGCCGCTCATCACGCAATGCCTTGAAAATTTGCCAGAAAGTGGGCAGCAAAGTGTCTTAATACTAGGTTCCATCTATTTGCCCTGCATTTGATGGATATAATATAATGATAAAAAAATAGAAAAATATTTATTATGTTTACATACACTAATACCTTTATCTATCTATCTATATATATAAAAGGACTTGTCCTCACTGACTGAGGTAAGACGCGCGCACAGCCGTAACCGCTAATAGTAGGAACGTGAAATTTGGACAGGTGTTTACTTTTGTTATCTGGACATCCACTAAGAAGGGATTTTGAAAAAAATTAACCCTAAAGGGGGGAAATAGGGGTTGAAAGTTTGTATGGAAAAAAATTTAAATCGGCATTGATTCTTATAAAATTTGAAATTCAGACTCTTAAAAGTATTTAATTGAATACGTGTTTCATGGTTTTCTTGAATTCTCCCCCTAAGGGTGCAAATAAGGGGTTGAAAGTTTGTATGGAAACATCTTTAAAACGCCACCGATTATTATAAAATTTGAAATTTAGACTCTTAAAAATATTAAATTGAATATGTGTTTCATGGTTTTCTAGAATTCACCCCCTAAGATGGCAAATAAGGGGTTGAAGGGGTATTAGAATTCACCCCTAAATACGCAAGCGAAGCTGCGCGCGTCCGCTAGTAAAATATATGTATCTAGTTAATTTAATGTCCCTATTTTTTTTATTTTCTTTAACTAAACCTACTAAAGTAAGTACTAAGTAAATACTTAGCAAAGTAAAAAGCAAATCGTAATTCGTGCGGCGAGGTCTGCTAACAGCGGAACTGCTAAAGCGGGCCATTAGAGCTCGTTCGACATGCCGGGGCAGACGCCAGCCTCGACAGCCTCTTACTCCCAAACGTCTGAATTGTTAAGCCTGTAAATGTTTGAATGCAAACTTTAATATTGAACAATTTAAAGTTGCTTCCTAGGATTTCAACGATATTTTTAAGTTCAATGTTTTTGCATTTGTTATATAATAAGTTTTATTTTGTACTGGAGTTGGTATTCGATTTTAATTTTGTTTCAACATTAGTATGTTGAAAATTTTGAATAAAAAATACTAGTTTATTTTCATTTATAATATGCTTTGATTATATGTATGGCACATGAAATACGTTCGTCTCTGGTTTTATTTATTTCCAGTAGAAAATATAAGTTGATTTACGATATTAACGAAATTGATGGATCCAAAAAATGGAAACGAGAAATTATTTTATGCTTTACATAGTACAATGATGTTTATTTTTGTAAATAACAAACTCATTACACTAAAAGTTAAATTCTTTTCCAAATTGTCGTGCTGCTTCTTTTGCAAAAAGTCTGTCGTTTGCTTAAGCGACTTTAGACAAAATGGAGTTCTGAACAACGTTATCGACGATCATGTGTAGTTCGTTACAGAATCTTTAAAAAATAGAAGATTTTTTTTTTCTCTTTAATTTTATTTAACTGAAATGCAAATACTGATTTTGATATTGATTTTCATCTATAATATTTTTATACGAATTAGACATAACATCTAGCAGAATAACTTTCAATCCAGAAGTGTGCCCACATGTGTCCAGTTTTATTAAATTCCGTGATAGAATATTTCCAAACAACACAACTATGTGCATCATAAGTTGGGCACACTCGAAGTTCAAACAGGATTTCAAATTTAAACTTTTCCCTCGACTGACGTTACAATAAATGGACATTTATTCACACGGAGCAAAACATTCCTAACTATATTCATACCTTACAGCTGGACTAATTAACGAGCAGAGTTGCGAAAAGAGCTTAACTTAGGTATACTATGCACGTATCAGTCATGGCTTGTGAAAAATGATGAATTATTTATATAACACCAGCGATCGACCCGTGGCATTCCCCGCTTGAATTGTAGGTTTATAATATATTTCATTAATAATTAAAATAATATAAATTTTACTTTCATAACCACAGAACTAGTAATATTATAATGACAGCTATATAATAAAAAAATACAGAATACCAAAATATTTTCAAAATATGTAAATATATAAACAAAAAATAGTAATTTGAAGTTTTATAATAATTTGTCGAAGCAAAGCCTCCGTGGCATTACACACGCAATCTCAATCACATAACAAGGTGAACCCTTATGGGAACAACCCAATTTAGTCGTATACAAGTTTATTTGGGTATCTATCCGTAGGGCATTATAATAAATGAAAGGACAAATTCGCGACCTCACGTTCATATTGAAATTTTATTTCTATGAAGTCTCTATTAATTTATTAATAACATATGTTAGGATTTTGAAATATCATATTAAATCGAACGACTGTAACAATAATAATGAAACTCTCCTTTAAATACCCAAAAATATGAGTAATAATAATAAAAAAGAACATTACAAAGAAGAGAGTTAACAGTATTATAAGAATACAAAGTATAAAATACAATTATAAATACAATTGCTATATTATTTTTTTATATAAAAATTCAATTGTCAAATTGCATTAAGTATGAGAGCAAAATTGTAAAATACGTATTAAGTACGATATTAAAAGCTTGCAAGCTATTTATTAAGATAATTCTTATATTAAAAATTCATGGAATTAAGAAGCTAGAGGATAGTTGTAGGCACAAAGTGTGACTGTAAACGCGACTGGCTGTGGGTTCGATTCCCACTCGAGGAAATGAAATATTTATTTCATTTTATATTTCCATTTCTTCGCTCTGGTATCGAGGTAAAGTGCGGCGTTGAGTTCCGCACCTCAACACTACTTTCTAGATGGAGGATACAGCTATACATATTGTAAATATTTAATTAAAATATTCTTCTATATCGTATGTAATTTTATGTAACGCAAACAGGTGCATACATCTGTAAACAGCCAGAAAGGTACAAGAAGCCATAAAACAAACCAACGTGTTGCAGGGACCGCGTCGCGTCGTCAGGTTGCACGCATATAAAAATTTTAATAGCTCTTAGGATACAACCCATAAAAAATACATATTAAAAATGAAATTTACTCATTACAAAGTTTGAATATTTTTTACAAATTCAAATAATATTGTTGAACTTCTATTTGGATATTTTGTTGTTATAATTGATAAAAATTATTTATGTGGAATAAAAATTAAACTACTCGAGTAATTTGGTCAAAAAAATAAACTACTCGGTTTGCCTAAGAAAATAGGCAATTAAAATTATGTTTACTATAGATATCTTTTTTCAACGATACATATAAAACATAATAGAAATAATCAAAATTTTATTATAGCTGGAAAATGTATGACCAATATTATTTATTAAAATATAAAAGAAACATGATTTCCATAAATTTCAAAATAAGCAAGAATTGGAAAAGGGATCATAGATCAATCTAAACTCATTCTAATAGCTGATGAAATAAGAAAAGATTTATAGTAAAATCCAACAAAAGGGTCTGGTCCGCACTAATAAATCTACGTACGAAACAATTCGGTTCAGACAATTTGTTAGCAGACAAAGACATCCCATCCGATAAAATTATTATTTCCAACGATCATCTTATTAAGCTAAAAAAGCTAAGCTAAAAAGCTAAGCTAAAAATATTAAACTGTGGAACGTTTAATTTCTATACTTAAGACACAAACGCTAAGGGACAAGTCAAAGTTGATCTTAATTAATTTCTATAATATTTTCATAGACTTACAGAAAAAGTCAATTTCTTTGTAAAATTTTGATTATTTAGGCCGTCGAAATAACGGAGGTAGGAAACGGAGTGTTTTAACACTAGATTTGATGAGTGAAGTGAGCCCCTTAGTAATATTATTTGAATAATATTCATATATTATTTGTTTTTAAATATTTTAGATATTTAATTTTGTTAGCGATTGGTTAAACAGTTAATATGTTTATCATGTTCAATTTGCAAATGACGTTCCAATAGAATAGATGACAATAGAAGCAAGGCTAATGTTATTTTATTAAAGCTAATTTATGAATAGAATGTAGTATCATTATAATTATTGTATTTCCATTGAATGTTCCTTACATCATTATATATTTTTCTGAATAATTCAATAATTATTGAAATAAATAATTAATAAAGCAATCACGATCCATCTATAACTTTTTAAAATAAATGTATATTTACTTATTATTTTACAGCTAACTACCGAATAGATGTTAGACGTTCTATTTTTGGTAACCCAAAATCACTTATTATAGTAAGGACAAAAGAGCTGAGATCACCTTTTTTATCTTCCCCTTTTCGCTTGGACGAGCCTTGTGAGAGAAGAGAATTATTGCTGCGAAGAAAAACCTGTGAAGTTAACCGAAGGTCAGGAAATGGCGATACTGATAAATTGAGAGCCTAAAATAAAATACATACATCAAAAGTTATTAAAAAAATTATACCTATACAAGCACATTCTATACCAATTGAATTGTAGGTCAATATGAAGTACAACTTATCAAGTTGATAAATTTAGTATGCACTCATTTTGTATGAAATAAAGTAGGTACAAACAAATATAATATTTGTAAGGATTTAATTCTATGAAATACTTATAAGTTCATTTCAGATTTTTTTTCTTCTACTCTATCAAAACTTATACACAGAGTACTTTTACTTTAGTTAAAGAAAAAGTACTCTGTGTATAGGTTTTGATAACACAGCGAATTTCTTATAAAATGCAGCAAAAACAGGTAAATATCTATTATTTTCACTTACGCCATATAACTAAAAATCCCATATTATAGTTGTTTACGCAAATAACAAAATATTACCCACTACTAGCTATTATAATGACAAGATACGGAGAGCTATAACACTGTTCCGTCCAAAGCTCTTATAAAATTTAATGTTACGGTCATGTTCCTGCGAAGCAAGTTTCCCGACACGGTGATATCAAACTTTATCTTGTAAATAAGTTCGGAAACAATAATATTAAAATGTTCTCAGATATAACAAGTATTTCGGTATGTGAATTAAACTATGGGGATTTTGATATTAAGATTTCAGTGAAATGGCTAAAGTTTTAAGTGTTTTGGTTTCATAGTCTTTGCATATGAGTATTATAGTATGTTATTCACTTTTTCATCAGCTTCACGCTGTATCCCGTACAGAGCAGGGTAGGCAGAGGGAACCTAGTGTTGAGACACTCCGTTCCCGACTTTCCGCGAATTCTGGAGGCATTGCGTGTTGAGTGGCAGAACTCAACGCCGACAAGAATTTTTAATCTCATATTATATCTCTCCAAAGGGAATTAGAACCCACAGTCATTACATGGACAAGCACATTCCCCTATAGCGTCTAAATCAAAATAGATTCCACAACCATAAATCAGTCAAACGTTTATCGATTTAACAATTCAAGAATAAGAGCTTTGTCTGTTAAGCGAGGAGAGTTGTCTGTTAAACCTGGCGTCTGCACCGGCGCGGCGCCCTGAACGAACTCTAATGGCCCGTTAGTAATGCCCGCCAGTCGCGTTGTTAGCAGACCTCGCCACACCATTTCGAGATCTGTAGGTTTCTAAGAATCAGATACGTTTATTAGGTTATATTTTTTTTATTTTTAGCTTCACGCTGTATCCCGCACGTAAGAGGGTAGGTAGAGGAAGCCTAAGTTAAAGGAAGCCTAGAGAGTGTTAAGACAAACCACTCCTCACTTTCTTTACACCAGAGCGAAGAAATAAAAATAGTAAATTTTACATTTCCTCGAGAGGGAATCAAACCTACAAAATGTCGCGTTCACAAGCTTGTGCCGCTACGCCACGGCGGGCCTCAAAAAATATATTTTCTTATATATTGTAAGAATAAGTAAGAAATTTCAACTCAGTGGTTTCCTTTGTAGCAAAAAGTAAATCATTACTAAAATGGAAAAATATCTGTTATATCATAAAGTACTTTTCATAAAAATATTGAATTTAATTTTTAGGATTTAAAAAAATTATTGCGTTTTACGTGTACCAAAATTTAAAGATGTAATACAATATTTTTGAAAAAAAAGCATAATATAAATTTAAAAATAATGTTGAAAATAACTAAAACCACTTCTTATTAAACATATTTTTTAAACTGTCGTTATACAGGGTGGAATAGTCAGCACCACTTTAAATGAAACCACAGTTTTAACTACTCTATAAAAGCCTAATATTATTCAGAAAAAAAATAATTCCCAAAAATGAAAAAGTTATTTTTTCAAACAAAATAAATAATAAAATTATTGTTTTAAAATAAAACACCATTTGTAAAGTATAACATAAACACGCACACACTTACCTGTCAAAGCGGCAACGTCGCACAAGTATGTGTGCGTCACACGAAATACAGGTATGGATAGAAATCGTGCAATGAAAAAAAAAATTCTACGTCAAAACGGTTGAGGTACCTTAATTAATTTTTTTAGCTCTGGGTTTGAAATATTTTACCCTATATGCAGTTTCAGTAAAAGAAGCGCTGCCTCTTCCACCCTGTATACCACATGAGTTACAACAAAAGAGGAATTGAATGTATGTTTACACTTTGCATATTAAAATATCGATGCTTTCCTAGCAACTGAATTTCTAACTACTTTGGTATTTCTAGTGATAGAATAACATAGTCTGGAAGGAATATTGCCTTAAGCATTCATAGATATATATACTTACGTACATATGTATATATATTATATGTTATCTTGCTATATTTACCGATGATAATATGCTGCGTTTTAATCTTCGCAATGCCTCCGGAACTTAGCGGAAAGTGGCGAACGGAGTGTCTTAACACTAGGTTACCTCTGCCTACCCTGCTGTGTGCGGGATACAGCGTGAAGCTGATTTTTTTATAAGAGATTATGTTTATAAAATTTTATTATTTAATATACTTACAATTGTTTTATATTTTATAATTTTCAAAGCTTATCTATAAAAAGGTTGAATCTAAGAGGCGATTAAGAATGTCCACAGACGGCACTCAAGTAGTTGATATCGGAGCAATTTGAAACTTACTACATCAACTTGAATATTGATTAAGTAAACTTATAACATCCGCTTCAACAAACTTTGATTATGAGTTACATTATTACAGTTTGTTAAACTGAATAACAACTTAGGACACCATATGTATTTGTTTCTCTAAAATATCGCAGAAATCTTGAATATTTTGTTTATTATCAAAAAATATTTGATATAGGTGCCTAATATATTATTAAGAATATTTGAAATTTTCATTTTCTGTAACGAGGCAAAAGTAGAGTTTTACCACTCAACACACAATGCCTCCAGAATTCAGAAGAAAGTGGGCGGCGGAGTGTCTTGTCCACTAGGTTCCCAGCTTCTTGCCTATCCTGCTACGTGTGAGATATACCGTGAATGTAAAAAAAAAATAAAATATCATCAAGAAAAGACCCTGTGGCAATGATGGACAATACATACATACAACCAAAGCAAACAGTATAATTACTGTGTTAATAATATAAAGTTTAATTAAATAATTCCTTGCAAAACAAATTTATAATTTTACAAAAAATAAACATAGATTTTAACACATAAATAAATAGCTTAAATAGTCCAGACAAAAAACAAATGCCCTCTGATATTCATGACACATATATTTGCTTCGAAAATAATCCTAGATTTCGTAAACAAACAGTTAAAGTTATATATTAAAAATCCCACAAATGAAAATGAAAATATCAATAGAGCTTTTGACATATTTTTATCTTTTCTGAGTATGTAAAGAGATTATTATATATATAAAAAACAAACAAATTAATAGTGTATATATGAAATATTATTTATTAATAGTACCTATACCTTATAGTATTAGAACTATTAATTCAATCCCAGAACATATATTACATTTGAAATGTATGCCCCTTGCGGCAGAATGTTGCAAAAGTATTTAAAAAATTTTATGTTTGAATAATTTAGGACGAGTTCTAATTATCTCGTGATTGCGACAACACTTCGTGTGAGATATTCGGGTTATTCACGTGCTAGCATATTTTTAGTGGCGTCGTGTAATTGGAATGTTTACTGGCCATTTTAATATTAAATTACATAATATTTAAATAAAAAAATAAACGTTTGTGTTTGTTAGAAAACAAACAATTTTTTTTAATAAAATTATTTGAAAATTTATATGTTTGTCAAACACACTGCTTAACTATACAGCGAGCTTAAATTAATTATAATCTGTATAGTAATAATCTTTATATTTAATTTATTTTTTAAACATTACAAGTTATATAATATAAACAATATACACATTAATAAAATACATTTAACGAAGATTGTCATTTATCTATCGATGTTTCAGAACACGAGTGGTATAAGAGCAAACAATGGCGGTTGTAGGGTTTGTATTTGCGAGTGTAAATTGAAACATGTCGAGAGTTAATTGCGTCCAACGTCGTAGAGGATCCGCTCCCTCTGGCCCTCTAAAGGATAATCCGTCGGTCCCTCCTGCTTGCTAAAATAATAATGGTACTGTAAATTATAATATTAATCATATTAATAAAATAAAGCATTAAAGTTTTGTGTTATATGTTATATTTTGTTATGAAATTTAAGCAATTTTAACTGTAATAACATTTTAATTGGTGATTTATTAATATAATTGTAAATATGTTTATTTTTAAAAATAATAATTGATTTAAAATTGAAACTAACGTTATTAATTATTCTTAAGCTTCTTTATAAGTAAGACATCCAGTTAACCTTTAAAGCTGAATAAAAGCTTTTCAGGATTTGCAGGTTGAAAAAACATGTAAAAAAGGTGAACTATATTTTTTTTGTCAGAGGACTAGTCGAAAGTCTATAATGTCTAGATCTAATATTATTCTAGTAATAAAATAATAAATAACTATAAACATATAAATAAACTTTAATACGATTCTAAAACAAGAATAGAATAATAAGTACTAGTTAAGAACTATTGTAGAATATTAATAGTTGTAAATTGAATATGACATCTGTTAATTGCGAGCTCAGTTCCGAATAGGTTCGCAGGAACCGTGACGACCGATTTAGTATTCATTTGGAATAACGAAAATTGAATAGTTCTAAATCAGCTACACACCACAATAGTTAAAGATTAACATTGTTCTATTTTGACCATTTATATTAATATTGATATATTTCTATTAATATTAATATGTTTTGTTTAAGTTGTATATGTGTAATATAATTGTACGAGTATTACACATATACAATTATATTACACATATTATTGTAAAGGGATTATTTGTTTAAATATTTATTAGATATACTTGTAGAAAGTATTGTAGTAGTTATTTATAGCGTACAATACAAGGATTATGTTTCTTAATTGACATTGAATTAATATTTGTGTTTTGGATTTATATATGTAAGTATAGAATCCAGGGCAGTATGAGCAATTGAGATATCATTGGCGGCTGTTTCATATCATAATTATGTTAACTGACTTTTAACTATAAAATTACTTTTTGTAATCTGTTATGTAATTTTACAGCATTATTAATTTTTGCATTAAATTTCAGTTGAATTCATTGAAAGTATTTTTATCTTCTTTGCTTAATTGATGTGAAGGACATCACACTATAACTATTATTATTATTATTATTATTATTATTATATAACTGCCAATTTCTTTATTCTGTACCAAATCATTAATTTAGAGCAACTAATACTTTTTTTTTCACTGTGGTGTCGAAGCAATACCTTCAGAATTCGGCAAAAAATGGTTAACGGAAGTATGTTGATGGGACCGGAATAATTACGTTCCCAGATTCCCTCCTTCTACTATATAATGTACGGGGTACAGCTAAATAAAATAATTTAAAACAAAAACAAACGTAACAATATAAAATAACGTGTATAAAACAAATATTAATAATATTATTTTACAAAGACCAAAAAAAACTTGAACAGAAAAGTTCATCAGACACAACTAAAAGCTATCAAAAGAACTAAAAGTACTATAAAAAAATATAATACAAAAGACATACTGTGCGCCACAAAAGTAGTTATACGCCCACAGATATACGTAAAAAGTATGAATCTTTAAAACTGTTGTTTGCGTCGAAATTTCAAATAGAAACCATTTTCGAATAATGAAACAATTCATGTTCATAAAAACAACTACACTGTATAGAATACAACGTGGAAAGCGCGAATGCAAACTCTATCGCGATTCATGTTTAATTGAGAAAAAATAGCGCGGACTACGATTGTGCTCGTTGTTTTATTTTTCTAGCTTTATTTCCGAATGGGCAGTTAAGAGCTTGTGCACTTCTTACTTGTGAAAAAAAAATCAATCTACTACTTCGCTTCTAAAGTGGGATACCATTTTAGGAGGGAAGTATTATAAGTAATAATAGGATGTGTTTATTGTAATTATTTTGTTTATTAATACTTATTTATTATTCTAGGTAGTGCAAGCGATAATTCGACACAGAAAAATAGGGGATGTTTGTTATAAAAATATGAATGCATTTTTTTCTATACACTTTATAGAAAAATAAGTAGGGCCTGCCTGCCCTGGACGCGCTTCTTAATCTATATTATTTAAATGTATTTAGAGGAAGAGGACGAACGGACGGACAGAATTTTTTTACTGTTTTATTAGAGTATAGATGATTTTTATTTAGTGGTACATACATTTTCAAACTCTTTAAATGGAAATTTAAAAAATATAATATATGAAACATTAATTAATTACACACATATTTGACATGACTTTGACATGACATGACATGACTTTGAAATAATATTATGGTAAAATATTGTAACTAGTCTGTACGAATAATATTGAAATATCAATGAGTCATTTTAACATGATAACTGTTTGCATAGTTTTACAAAACTTATGACATGGTTACAATTGAATTGAACGAAAAACATTCAATTAAAACATTCGATGATTTTTACAATTTGGAATAAAAAATACATGAAAACAGATAGCATAGAATTGTTTATTCAATTAGTTATTGACTAAATTTATAAAAGCTACAACATTCTCTGGTTTCCATATATTTAGAAATTTTGTGTGGTATACGGAAATAAACGTCGCGAGTTGTTTAACCAGATAGGTGAAACATCTAACTTTTAAGCTCTCAGCTTGTAACAACATTGTTTATATATTCAATTTATTATCAACGAACTAAAGTCAGCAAATTCAAATTTAAATGAAACTCGAAATAGGAAGTAAAATAGCTCACCCATCGATACAAAGAAAGATATAAGAGTAAGTATATATGTGCAACCTACACCGACACGAGATGAAGTCAATATCAATCTAAGAATTCAAACAAACGCATGTTCTTGTTTCAATATTAATGGATATTATATATTTTAGATATTTTTTAAAGGCCAGTCGTGGCGCAGGGGTTCCATTCGTAAAAAATGAAATATTTAATATTATCGTCGAAGCAACACGGTGTTGAGTTCCGCCACTCAACACGCAATACCTCCAGAATTGACACTTAGCTTCCCTCAGCCTATCTTGATGTATTCTGAGAAACAGCAAGACGCAAAAAATTGGTTTTTTTCTTTTTATAATTTTAAAGACAACGCTTATAATCTTCATATTAATATGTGTATATGAGAAATAAGAATTTCGACATTTAATACGAAACTAAACAAATACGAAAGCTGTAAGCCGTGGTTTATTTCTGTGGAATATTCGTGTAAATGTTCCGAGCGAAAATAAGTGCAAAAGAAGTAAAACACATTGTTATTGTTGCGTAGATTAAGTTGTGTCGGGCTCAGTCGGTGGCCGTGTTTCATGAGATAACAGCCTGGATTTTTCTAGTTTATTCTTTTTAAATCTTACTTTTATTCACAGCCTACCCAAAAGCCGTGATATATGGTACATATGGAAAATTTGTAACATTATTATGTTTCCTTTTATATTGTTTTTTGTTTGTTTTCTTATTTGAAATAGAGTAATTTAGATTCACACACGAAATTAATATTCAGTGCATTTTTCTATAAATTCTCTCGTGCTCGACAACATTTGCAACAGCTCATATTCGTATATGAAGAGTGGGACGACCCAAATATATTTCACACGTAGTAAAGTCGTAAAAGCTTAATGGATTCAATTAGAACTCGCTCCACATTCTGCAAGTGGCAAATTTATTTTAAAATTTGAAAGTATAAAACTGGAAAAGTCCATAGTTGGTTACCTAACGAAACATTGGTGTGGACTGGAATAACTTCTAATAAGGTAATACACGCGAGAACGACAATGTTTTCACTTTGTTTTACTTGTTTTTGTTCATTCTCACGAATACTCCACAGGGGTAATGTATACAGTGGGGACCCTACCTTGTTTGCCGCGGGTTTTCATAAAAAGATCTCACAAATATTTTGTTTTCGATATTACATGTTCAATAATATTAAGTTTCCGTTTTATCTGAACATAAGGATTATATCAGAAATATAAAGATGTATTGTGTAAATTATTATCTTCATTTAAATTTAAAATCGCAGCATATATAACGAAACTTGTGGTAAAAACCAGGAGTATTTAGCTTAGGATAAGCAAAGGAACTCTAGGAACCTAGTGTTAAGTCCGTTCCCAATAACACACTTCCGTATCTCATTTTCCGCCAAATTCGTGAACTATGTGGCCTGTAAGAGTGGCGGATCTTCTCGCTGTACTTTAAATATTTCCCTCCCCCGAGTGAACATAGACCCGCAACCGTCGTGTTTACAATACCCTACCTATATGGACAAAAGATATTTAGGATCCCATAATTATTGGTCAACATGTTTTAAATTAAATCGTAGTTCACAAACTAATCCACTATTCCGCCATTTTCCAATAGCAATAAATCTTTATATGAATATCATATGTAGCACATATTCGCGCGCACGATTAGTTACATGCAGATAATTACACATTCCATTTGTCCGGTTGATCCGGTTGTAATCGGTTGGCGTTTGATAAGGGTCGCTCCGTCCCTAGGTGCGATGCTCATTCCAAAATGCCTTTAAACCGCACGCTCACTAAATATTATAAAAAAATTGAAACTAACCATTATTCTAACAATATACTCACTTGTATACCTTACAAAAGTGCGGCGTTGAGTTTCGCCACGCAACACGAAATTCCTCTAGAGTTCGGCGGAAAGTGTTGAACGGAATGATACTTAAATTTAACTCTTTACAATAGGTTCCCTCCGCCTAACCTGCTATGTGCGGGATGAACGTGAAGCTAATAAAAAAATAAAAATACTATACTCCCATTTGGTTAAAGTTTGAAATTCGACTAACATTTTTAAAGTTCGATAATATAAAATAACGCCACAAATATAATTGAACAGAATCAAACAATTGCATTCGACTGAGCACGATTGCGGTCTTACATCAATTTAATCGCTTTGATTATTATAATTTCATTGAATAATCTTTTCATATATGAAATTCTGACGAGTTGTTGTCCATTAAAAATATCTATTAAATACTGCTATGTTTTTAGGGTTTATATTTTTTTTGCGTATTTGAGGCCGTCGTGCCGCAGAGGCATATGAGTGTGACAGTAACGCGACGGTTGTGGGTTCGATCCCGATCGATTGAGCGTAGTGTTGAGTTCTGCCACTCGACACGCAATGCCGCGAAAAATTAGTCGAAAAGTGTGGAAAGGAGTGTCTTGACACTAGGTTCCCTCTGCCTTTTCTGTTTTATGCGGTATACTACTGCTGGATACAGCGTGTAAGCTGTAAGAAAGAAATTATTTTATTTCTTGGTGATATTTCAATTCATTTTTTTACTGATAATAGTACTTGCAAGCAAATACAATAGTTATAAAAATTATAAAAAAAAATACCTATCTAGTTTCAGAATAACAAAAAGTACTAAGTAACTAAATAATTTGAGCTTTGATGAATCGATCAGCTTTTTACAGTGCTAAAATATAAAGTACATTTATATTATTGCATATATGTTAATTCCTATTTGTTATATTTTTGTTATGGCATTTTTAATATATAACTTTTGTTAGATTTTATAAGCACCAAAAGATACATAAATTGAAATAAATAAAATCTTTGGTAAAAAACGCTTATTTTCCTCAGGTAAGTATTATGAGCGATTATTTTGAAAGCCTTATTGAATAAATATACATAACTTTACGTTGATATTCTTTAAAGAGCTTTGATGTTGTCCGTAGCGTTTAATTGTATTATTTTATAATTATGTCCTGAAAATTTGTGTAACATAAACCTTCTTTTTCCAGCTTCACCCATGCATAGAGACAATAAGGAAGATACCCTAGGGTCATGGCACCCCGTTCTCCACTTTGCACCAGAATTCATTAACCAGAGCAACAAAATGAACATAATTCATTCCCCCAAGTGGAGTGGAGTGGTGTGGCATTTACTATTAAATTGTTTCATCCGTAATGAAACAAAATTATAAAAACTAAAAAAAAATACGAATAACATAACAAAATACTAAATTGAAACGTAAAATACACAAATAAGCAATAAATCATACAGCCTACTAAAAAAAATATTTACATATCGTCCTTGCCATTACATTTTTTTATGATATTTTAACAACGTACCTACCAAAATTATTCCAAATTTTATAATTTCACTAACATTTTTATAAGGGTTATCTTCTCTTAAATAAACATAGGATAAATATACAATAAAATACTCGCCTACAAATTAGCTTTTTAAATTTGATTCCACCTTTACGTTCAAATAACCATAAAACGATCATAGCGTGCAATAAAGAGGTCATCTAATATTTTTTCTCATTTTTCACTGCGTGTTTTATAACTCAATATACATGAATTTATGAGGAACAGTAAAGATTCAGATTAAATTATACTATTAACGCCTTCATTCCAAATGTACGGTGTTAAGTTACCACATCAAGACGCAATGTCTTTGAAATAGGCAAATGGTGACTTACCTGTTTTTACGAAGCTTATTAGAATTAGGATGTTTTCATAAATGTTAAAACCATTTTCAAACCTAACCAAAATAAATTCCATATAAAGCGATGGATTTTGTGAAGTATTGTTAGAAATTTTCCATCGAATAGAAGATGAATGTGAATTATGTTCGCATCATTAACTCTGTTCCTGCTTTTGTGTGGCATTAGCACATATTCTGAATATCTTGACAAACTCAGGGCCTGACACCGGAGAGCTGATTCATTTACCGTTGAGGGGTTGGCCATATCGTACACTCATGTTATCATTGCATCAACAACCCGCTTTGTAAATTATATTTTTTTATGGAAAAGCCGGAAAAATTATGGAAAATTTTAAACCGTTACCTTCGTAGCGCAGGGACACAAGATGTGAATGTAAAGAGACGATTGCGGGTTTCACTCGAGGGAATAAATTATTATTTATTAATATTTTAATTTCTTCACACTGGGACCAAAGCAAAAACCCGGTTTTGAATTCCGCCACCCAACACGCAATACCTCGAATAATTCGGTGAAAAGTGGGGAACAGAGAACTCTGCTATATGCGAGATACATCGTAAAATTGATATTACAAGTACTATTTTTAAATTTAAGATACAGTAATTTAAACAGTATTGTGTTATATATTACTTAATTAAAACAATATTTATTTCACATAACATCAATATTTAAATTAAAAAACCAAAATGTTTAAATTATTATTTAAATTAATATATCAAAATACATTTTCTAAACTTAGAATATATGTTCTTAAATGTGCTTTTAAGTAATGAATAGTGACGTGGTACGTTCAAACACGCTCGACGGGCTCTAACTAATTCTGTTTAGTTCTACCGACATTTTGCTAATTTATGTTTGCTAACGGATACAGCTTGCACCGAGCAGTTGTGCTGAATCATATATTTACAGGAAGATTGAGGTAAAGAAGATATTTACTATTGTCAATAAAATATATATTTTTTTTTTATTTTGCCCTAAATAAGCGGCGCGGCGATGATTTCCCCCACTCAATAGGCAACGCCTCCAGAATCCCGCAAAAAATGGGGAACGGCGTGTAAGTAACTCCGTTGGTCCGTTCCCACTAGACATTAGGTTCCTTTTGCCTACCCTGCTGGGTGCGAGAGAGAAGCTGATTTAATCAATAAAATGTATCTATTTATTATTTAAGACAAAGCGAGGCGTTGAGTTCTGTCATTCAATATGCAATTCCTCTAAAATTCGGCAGAAAGTAGGGAGCGGAGTGTTTCAACACCCTTTGCCTATCCTGCTACGTGCGGGATAAAACGTGAAGCTTATATATCTATTTAATAAGTATTAAGAAGTAAACGAAAAGGGAAGAGTATGTAACTGTAAGGTTAGTTTTTAGCATAACTAAAACGAAACGTTATGTATGTTGATGTATATAGTTTATGGTAGCCCGACGCAAGCCCTTGACAAATGTAACACCATTCATAAGTTTAGAATGCAATGTTTACACTTGAGCTCTTCATCTTGACGTGTTCGGTGTCATTTTTTTTAGTTGATGTTGGTTTATTATAGTTAAAATAGTATTTGTTTTTTGATGGTTAACTTTTTATTAGGAAAGAAACTATTTAGCTAGGCAGAGTAATGTTAAGAACTCTGTTACTACTTTTCGCCGAATTCTAGAGACACCAGAGCTAAAAAATGAAAACACAAATTTAAATAAATATTTAATTTCCTCGAGTGAGGATCGAACCCACAATCAATTGCGTTTACAGTCACTTTGCGCTCCTGCGCCACGACTGGCCTTATATATTAGAGTCTACGAGAGTCTACGAGATTCTGTGTCGAGAATTTTACAAATATTTATTAAATTTATTAAATGTAGATTCATTTGTATTGATATTGTTATTCATACCTTGTACATAAGGTGAGGTTAAAACAAAACTACATATTCAAGATTTATTTCAAGAAAAATAATCGCCACTAAACTACGATATTCAATTCTAATTACTTTAAAATATTCATTAAAATAGTAAAAAAAACGTCCTTAGCTACCATTATAATGTAATCTATATCTAACCGATGTCTGTAGACGTCCTCGTAGCTGATTACTGATTGGTAGCGATTAGAGAGACCGGAATGCGTATTACCGAGTGATTAAGCTTTGAAGATTTGCGACAGCGAGGCCTGTCGTATGTGAACATTAGATAAGTATGCTTTTAAGTTAGTGGTTTAGATAAGACAATTTAATATTATAATGTTAATATTTTGAGCTGAAATTATTTTTTAAATTAACTTTTTTGCTTATTTAAAGAGTTTTTATTTTTATTTAAGCGGTATACCTAGCTGGGAAATTTGTAAATGTCTATACAAAAGTGGAATATAGCGGGAATACGTTTGGGTAATATTTCTAAAATATTCAGAAAGAAGTTAAAAAAACAATATCATTAAATTTTCTTTGTTAATTAACCATATTATCATACTATCTCACAATATTTTTTAATAAAATTATAGTAAAATCCTTATTCACTTACAATTTTATTACCTAAAAGACACGAACAAATTTAATAATAGTGTTACATGCTGAAACGAGTTTAAAATTTAATATCGTTGACAAGTAGATTCATTGCATTTTTAAATTTAGCACACGGCTGTCTTCTCGGATATATATTTTGCCGCCTGAAACGCTGATATGTTCATTATTGTGGAAGTAGAAGCATTAGGGCTTTTCACTAACTTTTAATATATATTTTTTCTCAGTTCACGTTGTATCCCGAATATAGGAAGACATGGACAAGGAAGGTAAACTTCCGCAAGTAGAGATTAAGACACTCCGCTTCCCACTGTCATAACGTGTTGAGTGGCGGAACTCAACGCCGTACTTTACCTCGATACCAGAGTAAAAAATCCTCTTTTGCGGGCCTCGATCTTAGAAATGCGGTGGTCGAAGAAGGCGAGGGGTTCCCTATTCTAAGTAAATAGCCTGACCTATAGACGCCACTGGAGACAAATTAAACTAATCTAAGAGAGCTTAACAATCGCCAACATGCAATCAAGCCGTCAAATAAGTTGGAGTTCATCGACGGTGATTATGTTGTGCTTGTATTTGTGGAAGTATTTTTCTTAACTACATTTATTTTCAGCTTTACGGCGTATTCCGCATATAGCAAGATAGGCAGAAGGAACCTAGTATTAAGAAACTCTTCTGTTCACTTCTCCGAGTGGGAATCGAACCCATAACCATCGATTACAGTCACACGTTTATGACACAGCGGCCTCTTAACTACATACGAGGCATTAACGATTGTAATGGCCTCATCGGGATCTAATAAGACGCTAAGTGAAAGTCTGAACTTGAGTCTCGCGTCAGGAGTGTAATGTAGAATATCACAGTCCACATGGGAGCCTCCGCGATAAAAGTGGAGCTTGGATAAGCCTTTGCAGTGTTTTTGAATCGATTTCAGTTTGAAGTCTCCATGTAGTCCAATTGGGGGCAGCCTAATGCGATTCAAAAGAATTTATTTTCTACCTTTTAACATCACACTAGCGTAGGAAGAAGATGGGGTTTAATGGACGTTTTTTATATTCTCAGCTTGTTTCTAAGTTATAATAAGCTTCGTGCTTCCGGCCTTTTGGAAAAATTACATATTTGATGGCTAGACTCAAGTCTCCCTTATTATATAGTCAATCGTAGTAATCGTTTAGTAAGTTCTGTTAGGGACTAGGAACATATACGAGGGCTTAGATGTTTTCGATGAGCATTTACAAACTTATAGGTATGTTTATTTCTTAAATAGAATATAAAATACAATACTTTAATGCAATCAGATTTAAATAAACTTTGAATGTATTTAAAAAATATATATTATTTTTGTTTTATTTATAATCCTATTGTCATAGAATAAATTTAAAAACTAACTATTATTACTATAGCTTTTGTCAATTTATACCATAATGTTTTTGACTGTCTAGTAATATATCGAAAATCGAATTCTATTCAAATTCTTCTGTAAAATAAAGAGGTTCATGTGAATAGCGCCGAATTCATTAGTTCGATTAACGCTTTTGTGTTCGGAATGTGTTTCACAAACGACGGCATTGTGATTTCTGTATAAGTTGATTTGAATTATCATTAATTTAATTGGCCACAGAGCTCAGGTTACTGTCATTAGAGCGTTAGCGTTTGGATTATGAACGATGATTTACGTTAATTTCAATTAAAAATACAGGTGATATAGTGATCACGAACATTTCGAGCTCAAATATAAATATAGTTTTAAGTAAATCCTAAGTTAATTACATAACAAATTAAAAATAATATATAAGCTAATAATAAATAAGCTTAGCTAATAATAA
>JAEBDU010013516.1:0-21929 GCA_016802625.1 Heliconius numata | reverse complement strand
ACGACTCACATAAAGATACTAATTTTCTTATGCCACAGACAGATGCAGTTATAGTATACTCGTATACATATATATATGTTATAGTCGCACCCTTGTTCCGACTGACCACTGACAGAAATCAATTAGTTGATCTGTATTTATACAAACAAATAAATAAAAATGTCGATGAGGGTTAAAATTTTAAATTTTTCTCTTACGTTATATTATGAACTTAAAAAGCTGAAACTTGTACGAACTATCGGGGCCAATATCGAAATCGCTTAAATGATTTCTACGGGATTTTCTAGGCTAGAGTAGAGTCTAGGAAGAAGACATTTTTCAGATATTTTAAGCTAAAGTTATCTAACGAAAAATTTAAAAAGATCATATATTTTATATGGGAAAAGTTAAAAGATGGTATAAGCTATAATTGAATTGAAATCAATGATTTTTAAAACTTCCGTGGTTCAACAACAACTCCGAGATTAGCCCGAAACAGAAACACAAACAGACAGACAAGCATCTTAAAATTATTTGCTTATGTTTTAGTATTGTATATCTTAATATATGCACTTAAAAAACATGGTTATTTCGAAATTACAGACAGACACTTCCATTATATAAAAGTATATGGAAGTATATATATATATATATTGTATGTCCAGTTTACTAATAAAAATGTTCCTTTGTACTGAATGAATTCGATGAAAGAATAAAAATCGCATCATCGATATATCAGCTTTAAATTAATATTCGACATCTGTATTGAGGTCCCTCGGAAATCAGGACAAGCTGAGAAATACCTTTCGCATATCCGGAGCGGTACTGCGTAAGAATTGCTTTATATCGTTTTTATTTACTTTTCAATATTGGCGATTGTTCTTTTATTTGTTAATCGAATCAATCACTATTTTTTGTTTATATTCACGCTGTATCTCGCATATAAGAGGGTAGGCAGAGGGAACCTAATGTTAAGATACAGTGTGAAGCTGGTTTTTATATTAACAAAATTAATTAAATTCTTAAATTTATTTTTTTTAGTATAAAATTATTAAAACATACTTATGTAAATATACACAGACTGAGAACCTTAAAAGACGCGTCACACACGAAAAAATACTTGTTGCACAATTCTGTCTGACAGGGAAAAATTGATTACATTTGTGCTGTTTAGATTCCCCAAATTAAGGTTGTTAGTATAGGATCCTTTTCGCTGAGAAAAATAATGGTAATAACTCTTCTCTTATATCTCTTAACATTACTTCACAATAAAAACAATATTTTACAGTAAATCTCGTCATTTAGAATATTTGGCTCTTTACTTTTATTACCAATCCATATAAATTTACATTAAAAGTTATTCTTTTACATAAAATTTAAACATATTATAGTAATCGCCAATATAATAAGTTAAAAGTGTTAAGTTTTAAGCTACATTTATTTATATATTGTATATATATATACGGATAAGCATATTGGATTTAAAATAAAACCGCAAGAATAATGCGACAAAATGCTCTCCAAATGAATATTTATAGTAGTCTTTTACGTGACATAAATTAATTAACATAAAATTGGTTGACGCCAATCGAAGTGCTCACGAGTAAGCGAATAAAAGTTGTTTAATTCTTAATACTTTTTTTTAACTCTTATTTTTACATTTCATTATTTATTTTAAATAAGTTTTAATTTAAAATTTAATTTTTATAGGTATGGGCATGATATACATTTGAAATTGCTGTTTACAAAAATTCAAACTAAAAAATAATAAATAAATAAAAACTGAATAGAACTAAAGAAACACGCTTTTGTAAAAAATAAGTATTTAACTAAAATGTAAAAAAAAAAATATTTTTTTTGAATTGAGAATAATGTAAAAAAGCGTAGTTACGTTGTATCAATAGTTCAATAGTTCACTTAAAAAGCACCTCTTGTCCTTTTACATTATTCCTAATTCAAATATTTTTTTTTTTTTACTTTTTAGTATTTAGTATTTTTCAGAAAAGTGTATTTTAATTTTTTTTAAAACTATTATTTTAAATATTGAACGAATATTTTATAGTTACGGGGATATTTGTCAGGTATTATATCACTTGGGTGATTTATAACTCACTTATGAAACAATTTGTTGTTAAAAACATTAGCAAACCTAATATTAGAATTTCATTTTCCTGCCGCTAAGTTTTATGAAAAATGTCTAAACTTCGAACAGACACCTAGAGTTTTATACCCGCTTTTGTAATTTATTTATTTTTTATTTGTAATGTTTTTCCGAAATGTTTATATTGCTACTAATTATATTTCTCTATTATTTAAAAAATAAACTAATAAAAAAGTAATTTTAAATTCCAGAACGAATCTTTACATAAATATGCATACCTATACAGTCAGGACTTTAAGTAAGTAATCCTTTAATGGAACATCAGAACTTCCACGAGTGTCCGTTAAAAAGTTTCTAGTTCCACAAAAGAATTTTTAGCGATCTTCTTCAAGTGTTTTAAAGCGTTCGTACAATGGAAGGAAAGGAAGGAGTCTGTTCCATATTGTGGGGAACTCTACTAATTACTGCAAACTTTAAACAATACTGAACGTGAAACTCATCCAGGAATAGTGGTCGCACAGTTCATTGTAGCGTTCAAATGCGGTCGTACAGATTTTCATATTATATAACATGTTTGAAAACAATAGTATAAAGTTCTATGAATAAGGACTAATGCAATGTTTTAGTTGAAAATTGTTCTAAAGTATAATTAAACAAACATTAATATTAAAATATTGTTTTTTTTATCTTATTTAAAGAAGAGACATAAATAGCGTCTTTTTTGCATGTGGTTTAGTATGTGTCATTATAGCAATATCATTTTAGTTTCACATTTTTCTGTTGAAGGAAATACCTGTGATAAATCATTTTAATTTACGAAACCGGTAAATTCTTTAGTATCACTTATTTGTTTGCATTGGCCAGAATTTGACCATAAAACTGTCATTCTCAACCATCAGTTTAAAAAATGTCATATAAGTATGTCAGAAGTGGATTTAATAAATGTAAATAGTATTTTATGGAACGGTCCGAAAGTGCGTACACTTAAAGGTACATACATCTCTGAAAATTGAAAGAAGGTAAATATATATTTTTTTCTATACATTAGCTAGATAGTTTTTGTTCGTCTATAGATAAATAATTAATAATTAATTAATTGACTACGTAGAGACTTCTTGTGTTAAACTAATACCGAATATAAGATAAGTTTCTACAGATAATATTATTATATTGAAATTCCGTGTTAACATCAGAAGTTGTTACGTCGTTACTGTATAGAAGTTTAGTCGTGATGGGATTGGCATAGGAATATATAGCTTAATTGGTTAGACCACTGTGACTACGTAAAATTCAAAATTGTTTTATGAAATAAAATTTGAAATATAATTTATTTCATAAACGTATTTTATATATAAAATCGATGAAATTATAACAAAAGTAAATTTAAGTTGTAAGTACGAACGCTATACTTTATTTATACCCCGAAATTAATATCCTCTAAATGTTACCGACAGCATTCGTTACTTACATATAAACTACTACCGATACCGATAAACTACTACCTATTCAAGCCATGTCAGTTATCAGTGACTGACACTGCAACATAGGATCGTTATGGGAATTTCGACGAACAGCTAGCCTACATTTTGAACGAGAATTTTTCCATTGAATTTGACTGACATGGTACTTAGTGCAGTAAATGAACTATTTGCAATAAGGTTTTGTAGAGGATATGGGAAACCTTAATTAGTGCTTGTATAACACCTGTATTATACATACATATACATTTAATAGAATAAAAATGCAAGATATTATTATATCCCGCACGCAGTAGAGTAAGCAGAGGAACCTATTGGTAGGTTATGTTAGATTTTACTCCGATCCCCTTTTCCGCCGAAATAAATTAATTATTGTTCTATATCATAAACTAGTTCCATTGTAATTAAAACATAAACAAATGAGGCCTGTAACGTATGTACTCATCTCATAAACACGTCCACTAGTATAAAGTTATAAGCATGAAAGTAAAACAAACAGACATAATTTCGTTAAAATACACACAGTGAACTACTGTACTACAGTATTTATAGCAACATACAAAGTGTAAAGAAATTTTAAAAACTGGTTAAATGCGAGTTAGACTCGCAAACTTTAGAATTGTAAGTCAACAGGAAATATATATTTTTTAATTAACTGTTTTTTAAATTAATTTCAGTTTGATACTTCCATGCGATCCCGAGATAAATGGTCTCGGATAGACATACAAAAAAGTGATCCTATAAGGTTTCCGTTTTTACCTATTGAGATACGGAACCCTAAAAACACGTCTTGTTGCTTACTTCAACAAAATACTGGCAACTTTGAAATCCGTACTATAACAAACAAATTTACAAAGGAAACGAAATGCAAGTTTGCGGTATCTCAGCACCAGCTTATCTGAGATGTCGCTGCTACTTGTTATCTTACTATCTTACTATTGTAGCACGCTTGATTCTGTCAGTTGCATTTGTAAGATCGTGCAAAATCAACCACTCAGCCTTCAAAGCTTATATAGAAGTCTTATAATTAACATTTTTTTACGTTGAAAGGCATGGTATTGGATTTTTATTCAGCACGAATCGAAGTTTTAAGAAATATTTTTTTTATTTCTTCTCTTAAATTCCATAAATGTAATTCGAATTTATAGTTCTTTATTTATAGTAATGAAGTTCGCTTATTTGTTTTATATATTTTTATTTATATTCTCACATTTATCTATGTTAACAAAGACAAGCGTGGGCTATGTTTATTTAAAATATTTTCGTTTCCCTAGGATGGATATGTAAAGTGCCACAATTAGTTTAGCTATAATGCTCATAATGTCTCTAAATTTAAAAGGAAAACAGGAAAGTTGATTCCATTTTCCTCACATATTGAAGTAAATATGAAGTTAAACATAAATAAAAAAATAAATAAAATACAGTCGAATTGATAACCTCCTTTTCTTACAGAAGTCGGTTTAAAACAGAATTTAAACTGATAAAGATTACTTGTATACATACTTTATTACATTTCATATAAAATGCCTAATTTGTAACCTTGTCTCTACTACTATTCTTTAAAATATAGCGTTATTTTATTAAATCGCTTTACTAGTAACATTATAGACTACAAAGTGGCTTCAAATTGCACCTCAAGTAATATACAATTTTCATTCAAATTTTCTACTCCTATCTTGTGAAATCTTTTCAGTTGAAAAGATAAAAATTACCCTATCTATATAAAATATTTTCAATTCAATTGAGTTAAAAGTTTTCTTATTTCAAATATGACTAGGGCATAATTTGAATGTATGTTGAAAGAAGATTTAAAGAATTTTGATGATAGCTACTAGCAAAACGTTGTAACAACGAATATAATTATTTAGCATAATTTAAAGCCTTAGATCGTAGTACTTTCAACAAAACTCATTAATACAAATATAAAACATAATTTTCTAGAAAATCACAGAAAGCCAAATAAATACACACCCCATTTGATATTCCAAAGAAACGGAAGCGGATGTTTTAAATATTATAATATTCAGTATCGGTATTCTATTTTGTGGGTATTACACGTTAGAATAGCGGCGTCGTATAACGACCTCTATAGCGGGCGTTATATTACTGAATGGTCGCGTTGAAGGCAGTAAAAAATGTCGTTCTATAACAACACTGTCCACAATATCGCCAGTCTGGGCCGTAGTAAAATACATACAATACATCTTACTTTTATTTAGGTCACCTCCTGATGTTTTAGTACTGAGGTTTTCACTTACAATCTTAGCCAATTCGTTCTGATCAAAAAAGTTATTATTTTAATTAGAATTAATGAATTAACTAAATGAAAAGAAAGATCAAATAAATTACAGCAAAAAATCTTAAATATTAAAACAGCACATTTAGTAAAAAACGGCAAAGATTTCTCAGTGAAACAAATGGCGCGCAACAGCTTGCAGCTTAGTGTTAAATAACGTGCTATTTTCCAACAATAAGAAATGTACATTGTTTTCTTTTGTAAGGCCTCGTGATACATGTTAAAGTATCTTTGCAGCGGCACAACACTGCAGTCATTTAAGTTTATACACTCGTTAATCTTCTTTTTTACTACTTGGGGTTTTGTAAAATGTTTAATATTAAGATATGTTAGTTAATAGTGTTTCATTAGCATATTATATATTACGCGTAATTTAATGAGTTAAACGCCTTTTTTATTATAGCAGGTTAGGCAGATTGCACCTAGTACTGAGAAACGCCGTTCCCCACTCTCCGCTGAGTTTTCGAATGTGTGTTGACTGGCCAAACTCATCACCACGCTTTATTTACTAGAACGGGGAAAACATAATCAAATCTTGACCAACAACACCGTGATCCATACCTATATTATAAATTCGAAAGTAACTCTGTCTGTCTGTCTGTCTTTTACGCAATCAGGGCCAAACCGCTAATTTAATTGTGATAAAATACACATACAGAGATACTTGAGGGTATCGGGATGAACATAGGATACTTTTTTTTCCCATTTTTGTAATATTTTCGATATATATCAATATATTAAAATACTTATTAATTTGACATGCAATTTATTCCGCCATGTTTATAACAACCGCCGTTGCTAAGCAACGATTTGCAAAGTTTGTTGTTAGAAAACGTCACCCAAAATGAGTTTGTTTATGCATATATGGCGCGCGCCGATATAGATTTGTATACATTAACAAACATTCGATGATTTCTATAATTTGATATTCATCCTTATGAAAATAAATATAAGAGTCACTTTTAGCATTTCATCTAGATTGAAATTATAGTTTACTGTATAACATTCTAATAAATAATTAAGATGTCACTGATTCGAAATGACCTAGCCTACGAGTGGTATAGTAAGACGGACGTGAACGGGCAGATGACTTTGATGGTTTTGTAAATTTTTATATATTTTCAAATTACTGTTAATTTTTATGTAATTATTTGCTGCTTATAATTAATTTATCTCAGTTCGGTTATCTATACCGATGTTATACACTTAAAATATCGTAATTTTAATCATTTGAAATTTTATTTAATATTGTTCGCAAAAATTAATAATTATTTAATATAGAAAAATGTTCAGTACGCGCGCACGGCAAACTTTAGGTACTTTTTCTAATATTAAGAATTTCCTTTAGTTACTTTTATTTCTTTTGTTTGTTCATTTCGGTTACTCAGATATTTTTTCTAATAAAAAATCTCCACTTATTATTAGGCTTATATTTTCGCGGGCGTAGCCGCGTCCGGGCCCACTAGTTAATAAATATAATTCTCTCGAATCCAGATTTCACTAGATACCATAATATAGAGTAAACAAAGGGAAAATGAAATACAGACAGTCGTAGCTTAGTAGGAATACATTAGGCTAATTACAAAGAGTGTGATTTCATATCCAGTACAGAATAATATTTGGCATTTGCCAGAGCATGACATTGGAGTTCAGAAAATGTAACGAAGTAAAAGCTAAGCACGGTTTAACTAGTAAATATGTGTAATGTAAATAATAATTTTAGAACATTTTATTTTTTTATAATTTTTTGACTGTGGAAGTTTCGTAAAATAAACAAATGTATAAATCAATTTCACAACTGCGATTTTAAATATTTTGAGAAAAATAGGAATTAGATAATACGTGGGAATAAGAAACTCTTTTATAAATAAATAAATAAAAAAAATCTAAAGTATTTAAATATAGGGTACATATAAATCGAAAAAAAAGACAGAAAATTATTAAAATCCCTATAACAACATAGTCAAACGTAAATGAAAATAAGTATAAAATCGTAACTACTTGTTCACTCGCCTATAACCTATAACATCGATCCTATATACGTAATAATATTAGAGCTTATGAATTTCAGAAGCGATTAGCGCAACTTAAACGAGTTTAATTTTATAAAACTAGTTTGAACCTCTCTTTGTAACGGGTCTTGACACAGTTTAATAGTTTTGTTGCTTGATTTAATGTTTTATCTTTAAAAAATACGTTTTAAAATATTGAGAAATTTTCAACTTTAATGCATAAGCTTTGTTTGTTATAGTGCTGTAATAGGTATTTTTTCGTAATAATTTCGCTATGACTAAAATATGCTATTTAAATTTTCTTACAAATTTAAAACATTACATTTGTAAGAAAATTTAACATTACATTTAAAAATTCTCGTATAAAAATGTACATATTATATGAAAAAAAAAATTCATTATCATTATTACAAGGCGGCTGAAACACAAAGCAATATTTATCACAATTTCACATCCAAATTTTCAACCTAGCAATTTCAACGGTGATACGTTCATAAATTCAATGAAATTACCCATCTTTCTGCGCTTCAAGGAGGCCATATATTCTTGGGAGACAGCACTTTGCTATGTCGACCATCACGCGAATGATAAATCAGCACGGCGATATAAACTCTTTGTTAAAATTTAACAATTTACTTATAATAATTATTTTCATTTATAATAAGTAAATAAAAAAAATAATTAAATCAGCTTCACGCTGTATCCCGCACACAGTAGAAGGAACCTAGTGTTAAGACACTCCGTTTACTACTTTCTCACGAACTCAACGCCTGGTTTTTGCCTTGGTGCCTTGCCTTGAAACGAGTGTGGATAGAACCCACAACCGTCGCGTTACAGTCACATCTTTTTGCCTCTATGCCACGACGTCCTCTTAATTTAATTTACAATAGCGTATCTATAATTTACAAATGAAATTATACAGAATACCCTAATGAGATTATATTATATGTTTATGTGCAGTTAATGTTGTTAATGTAGATTATTCTCAAATATTAATATAATAATTATTATTGTATAAAAACATAAATCGTTATTGCGACTGACGTAAATGGCTATAAATTTTTATAATTATGGGTATAAATATGTCAGAATATTAAATATTTTTTTAACTTCAATTGGCAGGGTAAGCAGACGAAACGTCGCGTGCCTCGGATATCGGCGCAAAATAAGGAACGGGGTATCGTAACGGAGAGTTAGGACTAACTCTAGGTTCCCAGGTTAAAAAAAAAAGTGTGGCGTGTGGCGACCGAAACCCACCACCACTGTATTTACTATAGACGCTGTTCCACTACACCTTAGTGTTTTGAAGTTCAATGATCGTTGAATCTTAGATAAAAAACAGGGTGTAAGTTTCTTGTTGAACCTCATGCCTGCCGAATTTATCTACTTTATTCTATCAGCCCTTATAATCTGGCTATCTGTATAGTTTGTAAACTGGAATATTAGACTGGAATATAATACATAAGACCGAGAGGTAAATAATAAATAAATATTAATATTATAATATAATAGAAAAGTAAAAACATTTTGTAACTTAAAACATTTTCTATTCAAACAGCCATTATTGATAAACAATAATTTAGTTCACATCGAATCAACCCGTACATGTGTTTAAAATAGAACGCTTATTTATAAATAAGCTTTTTTATTAAACCTAAGATGTATACTCGTAACAATTAATATTATTTCTAAGAAAATAAAAGTTCAATAACCTACGTAATAATAAACGAAACGAGACTTACAAATAGAAAGGTTAAATTATTGGTAATTTCAACATGAATATTTAATCAGAAATATCCATATAAAATTATAAAGAATTTGCTTTATTTATAAACTGATATATAATTTGTTTCAAGTCATGCGTTCAACATGAAATAATATAATATTTGAAGATTGAATACAAGGGAGCCGGATTATGTAGACGGTCGAAGACTTATAAAGGCTAATCCCCATAATATTAGATGGCCTAATCATAAGAAAATCGAAAGTACTTTCATCGGGAAAAGGTAAAAATATCAATTGAGATAGAAAAACTTGTTTTATTTTCTACCTATTGAATTGCAATGTTTTAAGAATTCGCCGGAAAGTGGGGAACGAAGGTGTATTAATGGGAACGGAGTGCAATATTCAGTTTTAGTGGACAGTGTCTGCTTATTCCATTTAAATGAATTCTAAATGAAAGTTATAGGTCGTTTGTCATCAGGAGTCGGCCGGCGGTTCCGTAGCGAGTTCCGGGTGCACATTGCTTTTATTAATATTTCCATCGCAAAATGCTTCATTAGGAAATAGCCGTCGCACTCGTATGTCTAATTAATTACTAATGCAGTTCTGATAGCTGAATAGTGAATATTAGTTTTCACACTCATAGCTAATAGCTTATGTTTAATGGTTATTTTAACTTTTTATTAAATGTGTACTAAAAATTACTTAAGCTATCGAGAACATTTCAATAGTTTTTCTGTTATAATTTAGGAAGTACCAACCTTCGAAAGATATTGTTTATTAAAATTTAATAAGGTAAATTAATTATTTTTTAATTAAAATTCAAGTCCAAAAACAATATATATTAAGTTATGTTTTGAGTCTTATATAAAGAAGTAAGATGAGAAATTTTCAAGAAAAATGTGGGTCACGTGCAAGTGAGTGATATCACATTTTCCGTCCACCACTCATCAGATTTACGTGACGACGCATTCTATCAGATTTTAAAATTATTTAAGAAAATATATTTGTTTTTGTATATTTTTATATAGCTAATACATATATTGTATGTATACGAGAATCCATTATGGGTTAATCCAGATGAAAAAAACCTATTGTCACTTACAAAATTGTAACTACTCGTAAGTAAAAAAAAATGAATAAAGCAGTCGCGCTTAGCTCTCTTCCCACCAGAAACAAAAATCTTAAGCAAGAAAGAGAAAAATGTTAAGAATCTTCGTTCCCCATTTTCCACCCGAATTTGAAACAACCCGCAGCGTTGAGTTCCGCTACCCAACCAAGACCGGCGGAACGGAGGAAACGAAACGCGGAGTTGCAACGAAAGTGACTTAATGACTACAGAGAGTCTTAACACTAGGTTTCCAGATTTCCTGTGCTTACCCTGCCATGAGCGGAATACAGTGTGTGCAATGTGTGAGGTATGTTGAGTGGCAAAACTCAACGCTGGGCTTTATCTATCATTTTATAATGAAAACAGGGGATCGAACCCAAAACTCTAATTATAACAGTCAGATACTGTCCTCCTACTCCATGTCCTCAAGCCCTGAAAAAATAATTTAAAAAACAATAAAGAAAATATAAAAAAGTTATAGAAAGTGTAAAAATTTCAGTTTCTTATTAATTCAAATGTAAAAACCAGTGTAAAACTTGTAAGTAGATAAATCTACAACCACGCAAGAATCCTGTCCTAGTCCCGTTAATAATACTTAAAAGAGCTTGCTGCGGAACAAAGTTTTCTTTCTGGTAACTTTATTATGCCATTAGAGGTCGCGTGACGGAGACTCGCACTTCACCTCATAATATAATTTACTTTAAGTAATGTATTAAAACAGCTGTTTGTTAAAGCGTATTTTCCAGTTTTGATAGAGTTTTATATGAATTTTGTACTTGTAAGTCTTTATTTGAATTACAGCTTATATTATTAACGATTTCAAATTATAGAATTTAGTTCTTTATCTAAATACAGGAAAAACAAAAGTAAGATAAAATTTAAGAAAATTGATATAAAAGAAGATGAGAGTCTTTCTCTTCAGTTTATTGCGGTGAGAGCCTACCTGTTACCTAACGCTTCCAAAAGACGCCGCCTCCCCTAACTTTTGTGCGGATTTCGCAAATGAGATTTCACACGGCACCTTGTTTGGTTTAAACAAACTTAACGGAGCTTCCTGTGTTTTGGGGTGAAAGTAATTGAACTCGAAATTATGTCTCAATAAACATACCGATGAAAAACAAGAATTTACATTATTATGATTATATTAAGGTATTTTAATATTTAATGAATAAATCGATTAGAAAGGTTTTTCTTTTATATATATTTTAAATTAAATATATATTCGCATCTAGTAGTGTTTAGTATAAGTATCAATTTGCTGTAATATGTACGTTTATTTACATAATACTAACAGTTAAAATTTAAAATCTTTCATATGAAAATATATTAATTTAAACTGTTGCAATCTGCAAAAGTAATATGAAACAACCTGTATCGAACTGTTTTTCTAATTAGTATTTGAATGATGAATAATAATTCTTATATTTTTCTATTCGGTCTTTTATTTGAGGTTGAAAATGCTTGTAATATATAAAAAAGCCAAACCAGACTATAGATAATACTTTTATTATATACCTAATTCCAAATGCATAATAGTAAAACTAATAACCAAATAAGATTTTAACTTCTTCATTAACACCTATATCCACCATTACCAAGTTTCCCGTACCTAATTGCCTGTATGATGCTTAGACCGGATGTCAAAAGATTGCCTTGAAATAGCAAAACGTTTTCATCCCATCTCGTTGTCCGTCCAGAGGGACCGACATAAACATTTACTGAGATCCTATTGATTTTCCTCAATTACTTTCACTGGAGAACCTGTTGTTTGATCTTTAAGTGGTGTTTTATAATTATTTCTTAGTACAAAAAACTGCCGATTATTGCTTTTTAGGTTTAATAAAAAGGTTTCGTTAAACAAAAATTAAGTAGAAATATTTTTTTTATAATAAAATAATATTATTTCACATAAATATATGCTACAGAGTATGAAATAGAAAAAACACAACAGAAACTTTTATTTAACGCCAGATTTCGTTGACTTGTAACAATGTGAATGACGTTAGCTTCAACGGGAAAGTGACAATGATTGATGAGGGAATTAATTAATACGTCAGTTCCTTTTTGATCTCAGAAAAAAAACAATACGATTGCCTACCTTGAGATTATAATATTGGAAACAATAGGCGTGATGTAAGCGAAATGTATAAAGCGAAATCTTTGAACTGAAATTTTTACCTATTTATAGCAATTTTGCGATATAAAGGTCAAAGACATTTTATATTGTGTTATTTTTTTATAATAAAAATACTTCTGAATAGGCTATTTATGTATGAAATAGAAGTAATGTTGTTAGCAAATCAAAATTTCTTAAAAATACATAATAATAGGATTAGGAACGATACGTCTTTAACTCTAGTCTGTTTGGGGAGACTTCTGCTCCCTCTCTATCAATTATATGTTATAACAAAATATTCTACAAAATAAGTCTTATGATAGCTATTTAATTAATTTATTAAAGTTTAAAGCAAAAAAATACTAAAAGTCAGAGCATACAATTTGATATCTAGGAGTGGAAGCGTTTGAACTAGCTTTAACACACTTGGACATCTGCACTGGCCTTAATATCATAAACCGCAGCTGTAGAAAGAAAAACTAAGGAAATTTAGTACGCGCAGAGCATCATTACTATCCGTCGAACGCCATATTTCTCAACCCTTTTTCTTGCTCTTTCGAAAGTTTTAATTAGTGCCAGAGGACATTATCCAGCCCCTTCTTACTTCTCCGCTATTCGGAACTCTTTTTTGAATTATACGTTTTAACTCTTAATGCGGCTTAACTTTTTTCAAAAACTTTAGCACTGTCCACGTCGTTTACTGTCACTAGAGATTTTATCCGAAATTTTCTGTTATATTTCGATTTTATTATTATGTATACATAAACATTTTTTTGATAGTTTTTAATTATAATAATTATATCAAACTTGTCAATTATTCAAGTAGTTCTAGATTCGCAAGTTAGAGTCGAGTTAACACCAATCTTGGTGGACTGTCTACTACTCAATATAATCTTTAAGTAATTGAAAAAACATATTATACTCATATAAAAAGTTTTCCTTTCTAACTACCATACAATGTTTCCCACATTCATAAATATAATAAAAATTGATATTTATAGATACCGTTATGCCTAGAATTCAATTAATTAGCGTCCTACAATCCAATAGTACTCATATATTTTTTATTCTAGATAATATAATCTACATTAAAATAAGTTTCATTTTATGTCATATATCTCAATCGCAAGTGTTTATTATGTTTTCAATGAGATGCTTAAGCTTGCCGTCGACCCGGGGTCGTAAGTCGTAGTGGAGATGCGTCCTCGTCCCACTTTACCAACAACTGGTGAATAGATATAATTTTCTGTGCTTGACACTGAATCTAGTTTCGTTATTGTGCTTCTCAACTACCTAGATTTTGTTTCTTTTTTATTACTGTCACTGTAAAAGCAGATTTGTTCTATTGTACTTGGTGTTATTATGCAAGCATTAAATTATTTTTGTATCTACATATATTTACTAATATTTTTTTCTTTTTAATTTAAGGTTTCGTACTTCAAAACAACGAAACCCTTGTAGGATTACTTTATTTTTCGTCTGTCTGTGTGTTTCTGTGTTTCTTAAGATGGCGCAGAGATAATCAAGCTAAAATTAATAGCAAGTAGACGGTCCCTTGGAGCACAAAAAATTAAACGAGCTTGCATGCATCGTATTTGGTGCATTTCGTTTGAAATTCGCCAAATTAAAACCACAAATCAAAATCAAAAATATACTAAACAGACTTACTAAATTTATTACTTCAAAACATTTTCTTCCACTGATTTATTACACGAGAATAATAAACAAAAATGATAACAAAATCTTAGTCAACACATCCAGAACAATATGAAAAGATTTGATCGTCTATTTCCAACGCAATAAAACTCTCTCATCGACTACAAAAGGGGGAGAGATGATGACATACATTTGAACCGTAATTGTTCGCAACTTGACAGACCTGACCTGATCGTAAATTTTATTTTCACTAAGATTAAACAAGGCGTTCTGCGGTGAAGCGGTAATAAATGTAAATGGCTGGTACCTCCATTAAATTGAGATAGGGGACCTAAGACTCGAGGTCATATTTTTGCTTATTAGATCCACAAACTCTGAATTATAATGTTCGACGAGTTAAAATGTAATAATTTCGAAACGGTTCGCTTTGAGAGTTGAACTCTAATTATAGAAATGTAATCCATCCATACCTATATTATAAATTCGAAAGTATCTCTGTCTGTCTGTCTGTTTGTCTGTCTTTTACGCAATCAGAGCCAAACCGCTAATTTAATTGTGATAAAATACTCATATAGAGATTTGGGGTCTCGGGATGAACTTAGAATACTTTTTTTTCTCATATTTGTAATATTTTCGATATATACCAATATATTAAAATACGCTATGCGCTATGCGACGGTTGCTAAGCAACGATTTGCAAAGTTTGTTGTTAGAAAACGTCACCCAAAATGAGCTTGCTTAACGCATCTCTCTATTGAAAACTGAAAATAATTTCATAAATATATTTAATAAATATTCGTATAGTTTAAGCGGGCGTAGCCGCGTACGGGTCCACTAGTATTTTTTATAAAAACTATACTATTTACTAATTGAGTTATTAAAAAGCATTGATTTGAAATACCCTCATACAGTACAACTAATTCGGAGGGTAGTGCTTCAATTATTGTTAGCTTAACCAAAATTGTATTACTGTTAATTATACGCCATTATTTTACTAGGTTAGGTATTAAGGTTTATAAGATGTAATGTAATGTAAGATCGTGCATATTATTTACAAATTTATACTTATCTATAAATACATTTTAACCACGTTTTTTAATTAAGTTTCATATTCATCCATTACAATATAGGGTGAATGCAAAATTAAAACGTGATAGCTATTGTACAGTCGACCATCGCACCCGGAGAAGCCACGCTTTTACGCCTTTTATTACATTATACGCCGTGGAAATTTCAGTACATTTTTATCGTTCACTCTAATATGGCCAGTCTCTAATAAGCAGATGTTACTGAGAGCATGATTGATGATTGTTTTTATAAGCCATTGCTATGGAATGTTATAAGTAAAAGCGTTAATTACATTGTTTTTCTAGTTGTGCTTCATTATCCTGGTGCCTTGTGGGACTTGGAAATATATTATATATGTTTAATACATAATTAAAAGGAAATTAAATCTATAAAATAATGTTTATTTAGTATAATATAATAAAATATGTAACATGAATTGGATACGCTCGCTATGAGTATCTAAGAGTGATATAGGAGACTAAAAATCTATTATCTAACACTCGTTTTCTAGCCTTATAATTGTTAAATTTAAAATCTACTTCCGTGTATTTCTTCTTCCATTACGTAATTACTATATGTGAGTTGTTTTTGTGGCTGGAATTCATTTGCCATTTTTAATTTTCAGCGTCCTATGGAAAAACACAAGTTAGGTTCTTTTGAATAACAAGTTAATGAATGTAAGTTGAAAAACGTCTGGTCTCCTTGTAATTTTAAGAAAATTGCAGTATATCTGTAACGTATATTAAAACAATGTTTTTATATTACGGCTATATATTTAAGATTTTTAAATTTAATATACTTTTATCTACATTAATATTATAAAGTAAATAACCCATCTCAGAAACAGAATAGCTAAAATAAGTCGACTTATCTATATTGTGAGGCCAGTCTTAGGGTAAATAATATAATACCTACTTATTTATCATAAAAAAAATCACCAATCAACAACAAAAAAAACAACAAAAAACATATCAAAACCTTTTTTTTTTTCTTGTTTATCTGTCGAACCGTTAGCAACAAATGTATATTGACAAAATCAATTTATTGGATACTTCTTGCCTTGACCAGTAAATACGCAAAATTACAAATAATACCGGAAGCAGCTATTACCTATCATCTTATCACGCTACACCGCTTTTAGACTCTTTCTATACATTTTTCTTGCTTCGCATCCACAATGCTCTAAATAAAGTTTCAACCATAGCCTTCAACTCTTACATTGACAAGCTACCCACAAATTAATTTCAAATTATAATGTCAGAATATAGCAAAAACGTATACCTAGCGAAACACTAAAGCTGAGCTCTTACTTAATTTTATATTCATCCGTTACATCGCGTGAATATTAAATTAAAACACGACGGGAACTCCGCCACGTCAGTGTTACCGAGTGATGCTGGAGTTATCCATTTTACTGGATTTTAGAACTTTTTACTTTTACATATCGAATATAATTAGCTATGCTTTATTTTGCGATTATAAATTAAATTTATTGTTGTATTGAGAGTGCTTAATGATTATTAAACGGAAAATGTAGTTCGGAGTGTCCTAACACTAGGTTCTCATGCTATATGATTTTTTTAAAATAAATAATCTTATGATTGATATAATATGTATTTATGTATATAATACATAGTTACTTTTACAGCAACGAAAATTGACGTTACTCCTGTAAATACAAGGAAATTCTTTAAGCGGATATAAGGTTATTATTGGGCTTGTTACTGTCACTTCGTAAGAAGCAAAGAAAAGTTACGTAAAGACTTCAATTTACGTGGCCCAAGGAGGTTGTGTACTTTAGTTATTTTTTTTAGTTTAAATAAAACAAATAAGTAGTTCAATTCTCCGAATGTTTATATTCCTCATGCTGCGTGTAATCTCAATGGACAAGGTTTGTATATTGTTCTATAATGAAACAATAATTTCTTATTATAACAATTATTCGTTTAAATTAGGTATAATTTCTATTGTATGGATAATTCATCTATCTAAATCAATATAAATTTCAATCAATTAAAATCCAATTTCTTGTGGTGTAGAAAGTTAATTCAAGAATAAAAACATAAATTACGACAAAAATAAGCTCATATAGGTATATTTTTACCAAATTTATGAAAACATTTAAGAATTTCAAGAATGACCGAGAATTTTCAATAAAAAATGCTACATTTACTTTTGCCAATGCCTAATATTTTTAAATATATATTGTAACAGATAATATAAAAAAACATCTTGTTGGGAGTTTTAATTTTTCTGAAAATGTTTAGAAAATAATAATAATAATGATGATGAAGATATCTACAAAGATATCTTCGAAGCATGATAAACAGTTTTTACATTAGCAATTACATTACAATTTTTTACAAGACGGAGGTCTGACTTTCATTCATGAAATGAATTATTACAATAATTGAAATTAGATTTCAGTATTCACATTACAGGATTTTCTTTCATAGAAGATACGAATTATTTTCACAGAATTGCAAACGAGAAAGAAATTATATATTTAATCTCCACGAGACCTTCTATATCAGGATATTAATTATTACTTTCCGAAGGAATAATTCATTTTAGAGAGGACTTGTCATACGGCACTTATCACCTGCCGCCAGTCGGTATGTAATACTAAGCTGAGCGTGGGACGCGTTATTTCATAATGTAAATATTTATGAAGGAAAGGAGTTTCCTCTCGCTTCCTTCGGTAAGCCGCTTGATCCGAAAAGACATAAACCTCTGGGGATTCACTTGTAAGTTCACTAAGGCAATGTTCGATACTTTTTATAGTTATTTTCTATAACACCTCACCTTTTTTCGTTTTTTGAGAACGTTAATCTCGAATTTTGTAATGTTTATTTGGATAATACATACATATGTATGTTGGCTTAAGAAATTGATAATTTCGAAATAGTATCTATTAGGGCAGTAGGGCAAGCAATACGCTTGATATTTAGACATCTTTGGGTAGTATATAACAAAATTGCTTTACGTAAGGACTTGTTGGGAGTTTTTATGTGGTTTTTATTAATATACTAATGGTTTAAGAACAAAGTTTATGTCTATAAATATATATTGTAATAAGGTCAAGCTAAGATTATTAAATATTTGTAATTTGGTGTTGTAAAACATATTTTAGTTCGTTTTTATTAAACCGTCTAGTTACGCTGGCGAAGCCACGACCGGAATAATAGTACAATACAACTCTAAAACGTAAATTTACCTGCAAAGGCTGTTACAATGTTCTTTTTGAAATTTCTAAAGTAGTATAAAGTTATATTAAGACTTCGCAAAACGCTCGAGATGAGTAAAAAAATGAAATAACTGAACACTGCGCCGTAAGGTTTATGCAAATTTAACGGGATTTTTTTTTGAACTTGCCGAGACTAATATTATTATTTGCAAACAACGGGGGCCTCGCGCTGAACATATTTTGGGATTAAACATTCAACTTTCTTATAGGCGAGCGATAAATGTAAAACGGTAAGCTTTAGACGAAACTTTCCGTGTTTACGTTTTTGCACAAATTATAATGTAAGCAACTCACATTACTATAAAACGAGGAGTACGAAATTTTACAAGTTCTTGCATTTTTTCTTTAAAACTTAAAAAAAAATAGAGAACCGTCGTGGCGCGGGAATCTGAGTTTCTTAATAATAGGTTCCGTCTGCCTACCCTACTGTGTGAGGGATACATCGTAAAGCTAATTTATTTATTTTTTCTTCTAATAAGATTTTAATTATATCTGAATATTTCATGTAAAACAATTAAGATGACAAGAGAGTCTTATTTAAGTAAAGAAGTTATATAATGTTTGAGTCAAAGTTAACTTCTCTTACATAAAGGTCGAAGACAATAGTGTTTGGAACTTAACAATGCATATTGTGCATCCGGATTCTTGAAACTTTGAAACTTGTATAATATTGTGTTAGAAAGTGACGTACCTACCGTCTCGTGGGAAGTGTTACTTTCAAAGTTGTTATTTCATTAAATCTTCTAATAAATAGCGGGATTTGAACCCGCGCCTCTTCTGAAGCCCTTTGACCACTAAAAGAGGTACGTAGAGCACTCCACTTATTTACATTGTCAACAGTCTCTGGAGGGAGATTTTTACAAAATTCCCCTACCCAAAGATACATGCTTAGATTTAACATTTGGCAAAAGAGAATGCTGTTATGTACTTATACGTCTGGGTGATATGAACGATTGGACTATTCCCAAGAGCGCGGGTTCAGATTCCACTACGTTCAAATTTATATACGTTTTCTAAGCAATTAATTTCCAAAGTAGCTAACTAAGCTATACTTTTATTATTTACACACATTTAAAAATAATAAGACTAATTGTATAATATCATTATAATTTAATTCCTTACTAGAAGAACATACACACCCACCACTGATACCCACATTCATCACATTTAAGGAAACAGATTATGTGAACGTTATGAGAAATTCACATTCAAAAGCGTATATCAATATTAATATTACACAGCGTCGTGTAGTGGACTACATTTATACGATGGAAGTGTAAACGTCGCGTCGTCGTCGAGCAAACAGGCTCGCATTTCTCACATGAGATGATGATGAGAACCTTCGTAGTTCCTCCCTATTTACATTCTAGTATTCATTCGCCTATGCAACTGTTAACTCGGACACGAATGCCGCAAACTATTCGTTTACACTTTCAGCGAATGCGAATGCGAATGCAGTTCTGCATTTGTTGGTGCATTTCAGTATTCGCCACTTTGGCGTTTGGAATCAGGCCGTTTATAAACTTTTTGTTTTGGGTTTTTGTTTTAGATTACTGTGGGTGTGTATGTGTGTGTGAGGCTTTCTGTGTTGCTTTTTGATTGCTTATGAAACTGATTTGGACCAGCTTTGTAATATGTGTTTTGTATATATTTTTGGGATTGTTTGAGGTTTTTTTATTTCAGTATTGTAAAATTATTATGTTTGTTTTAACTAAAACATATAGTAGGTATTAAGTTTATGTATACATACTTATAAAAAATTGTAATATGGAAGATATATGAGTATAAGATGAGACCGTCGTGGCGTAGCGACACAAGGGTGTGACTGTAACGCGAAGGTTGTGGGTTCGATCCCCACTCGAGGAAGTGAAATATTTATTTATATTTATATTTCCATTTCTTCGCTCTGGTGTCAAGGCAAAGCGCGGCGTTGAGTTCTGCTACTCAACACGCAACACCTTTAGAATTCGGCAGAAAGTGGAGAACGGAGTGTCTTACACTAGGTTCCCTCTGCCTACCCTGCTGTGTGCGGGATATAACGCTCGATACATATACATATATAAACTTCAAATGTACGAAGTCACGAGCTAGTTAAGTACATTGTCCTTCGTAAATACATTTTCTCTTGTACCCAACTGCCACAAATTACAATCAATTGAAAATAATATTGACATACATTTCAGGTACTTACATAATTCACTTCTCACAAATAAACTCATTTAGCAAACTTTAAATATTGGTGTGAAAATTTCCCTCGAAATTTCTATTTTACAATACAGTTTGGCCAACTGGAAATTGACAATTATAAAAGGAAATAATCGCGACTGTTCTATTTGAGAACGAAACTGGTGCTAAGTATAATGGGAACAAGTATCCATCAGAGTTTTCGCTTCAGAATAAAACATAATTCCGTCGAGGAACCGGGAGCGGTTTGAATAACAACTCTTTAATTGAAAGTTTAGCAATTTGCTCTACCCTCCCAAATGGACCCGCTACGTCGCAGGCTAACTCTCGTCTGCCGGGTTTCAAAATTGAATGTAGGCAGATGTGCTTAATTACTGGACCAGCTGTTTGCTCCCGCTTATCTCAAGATGAACCCACACCTTGTAGAAATTATGTCTTGCTAAGATTTACCTTTCAAATTTGGACCTGTTATTACTATACATGTTATAAACATGTTACGTAGATGTTTTAAATTATTTATTTTTATTGATTGTATCTTTAAGATGCATCCGACATATAGCAGAATATAGCAGAGAACCCAGTGTTAAGACACTTCGTTTCCCACTTCCGCCGTGTTTTCTAGGCAATGGGTGTTGAGTGGCGAAAGAATAATCATAAAAAATAGAACTGAATCCAAAAAATATATTGAAAGAATTATTTGAACTATATTTTTTCTTGTACTAATTTTATAAATAAAATATATTTATCCTTAAAGTATACTAATTTAAATAAGGGTTAGTGTAAAAAAGAAATCTATCCTACGAAGATGTCGTTACGAGACCGTTGACGAGCGGTATGGGACCAAATACGTGCGCTGTCATACTAGTAAGTCAAATTTCCCTTACATTTTATCTAACTGCAAGGGCGGTCGAATTTATGTCTTGCGCCCTACTTGATTCGGTTTTGATAGCGGAAGGGAG
>JAEBDU010013515.1:34949-85633 GCA_016802625.1 Heliconius numata | reverse complement strand
AAAAAAAAAAAAAAAAATACAGTCGAATTGATAACCTCCTTTTCTTACAGAAGTCGGTTAAAAATGACACTTTTGTATTTGCTTATCGGTTTTAATGCCAGTCAATATCAGATCTAGTAATTTAATTTATGGAAATTATAAAATATCTAAGACAAAATATTAAAAAAGAACAATAAATGGAGAATGATACATCCATTAGTAAATTTTTGTCTTTATTCCAAGATAATAATAATTTGAAACACTGTTCTGTTGTTCACACTGTATCTCAAATATAACAGAGAAGATTTAATGTAGGTATTGCGTGTTAAGTAGCGGGACTCAACGCCGCGCTTTACCTCGTCTCCAGAAGGAAGAAATGAAAATATGAAATATTTCATTCCTCCGAGTGGGAATCGAGCCCACAACCACGACGGGCATCACTATACTTACTTTTTGATATAAGTGATATCTAAACAAACATAAACAGCACAATCTTAAAATAAAAATGATTAAGGCATATAAAAGATATACAGACATAAATTTAATTAATTAAATTATACTAAGTAGAAGTTATTATCATATTTTTTACCTGCCGTGCCGGAAAAGTGAAGTATATTTAAAAGTTTAAAGATCCTCAGTAGTGTTTAATTCGTCATACAATCTAAGGTCATCTTTATACAAGCATTCTTCACACACCATTATAGCTTTATGTTCTATTGTAAAATATCCTTTGAGAATAATATATTGTATATTACATGCTTATATGAAATAATTAGGCGGTGACTAATTTTTTAATAAAAATCTTTAATTTTTTTAATAGTAACAAATATATTATTTATGCGGAGGAACCTAGTGTTAAGATACTCCATTCCCCATTTTCGCATTCTCAAGACATTGCGTGTTGTGTTACTAAGCAACATCGCGCTTTGAAATATAGAGGAAAGGAGGATAAGTGGAAAGTAAATGAGAATTTAAAAGTATTTAGACATTCAGTTATTTCTTGATTTCGTTGAAGTAGACCATAAATCGTAAAATCCGAATTATTCCGTCTTAGTACTTCTCTATGTAAAAGGATAGTACAGTCTGGTGTGCATTTAATAATCACTCAGTTAATAACGGTAGAGTTCTTCTTGAGTAAGCTTTCAGATATCATCTCTTACTTCGTTACCTATGTTTTTTTTATCGACGCATAAGCATTTGAAGAAGATCCGCTTAGGTCTTTGACCTTTCTTTGTGGAAAATTATAAGTATTTGATATACAAAAAATCTTAATATAGATATATGTTTAACACATGAGATTATAGCGTAATTACGTATAACATATATATGTAAAGTAGGTATTATATAATGTATTAAAAAAGAATGGAGTAATAAATCATTCCGTTCTCATTTTTAAAGTAAGAAGTGAGAGAAAAAACACTGAACACCCTGTGTCTCGCACATAGCAGGGTAGGCAGAAGGAAGTTGGGACGCTTTTTTAACTTAAAGTTAGCGTTAAGACACTTTTTTTCCCATTAAGATACTTTCTTTGCCCACTTTCCCCTGTCTAAGGAAGTATCTAAGAAGTGCATACAATATTTTTTTCATTTAAAATACAAACATTGCCCTGAGTGCGTAATAGAATCGCGACCTTTGAGTTTCAAAAGTTATGACTAATTTTATTTTAGTTTTGATTAAGCCTGGGTACAAAAAAGCGTAGCGTGAAATTCCGCTAATTAAAAGATTTAATGGGGATGAACGAAGACGACGGAGTGTCTTAGCACTAAGTTATTTCGGTTTACCGGCTATATGCCGGGAATAAATAACAATTATTATTCAAAGATATACTTACAGTGCTATTTTGTTTCTCTAGTGGTGGTGAAAATTGTATCTGGCTCATCTTGGACTCCTTCTCGTCGCCTATAGGCGACGGAGGCGAGGTCTCTCTGTAGGAAAAAAAAACAAATATTATTTATTTGAAACTAAATTACTTAATTTATTATTATTGACAAAGAATAATTGTATCAATTGCATAATCGTTATTTTTGTAAAATATATTTTATTATTTCGTCAAAATAAGATGCTACTTTATAATATACCTAAATAGTTTATTTTTTTTGTAGTATATTTGTGTACTAAATTTCGCAAGCCTAAGTAACATATGTATGTCCTTCTCAAGGCCTCGGACTATCGAAATAAAATTTTTATCAAAAACGGCTCAGCCGTGAAACTAATATTTACATAGATAAACAAACAACTATCCTTTTTCACTAACTTTCGCATTTAAATTAAAATAAACATAACTACTGTAATTTTAAAAAAGTAAAATCTTTTTCCTTATTACAAATACGAAACTAGACTTTATTACAAAGCTAGTTCTTAAGAACTAGTATTTTAAATTGACATATTCGTAACGACATTAAGTGGATTTTAAATTAACAAGTTTATTTTTATATATTTTTGTACTCTACTTACGAATATTTGTAGGTAAAAATACATTTATTAAGATGATAGGTATATGATATAAATTTAATATTTATAGAATAGTAATACTTTTAGAAACTTTTATGTTAATGAATTATTGAGATTTATAATTTATGTTTTTGTGTTGTCCATGATATGAAGACAAAATCTAAAGTAAAACGGTTCTTGAGTTTTACCCATCCAATTAAGTGATAGACAAGCCAAATTATTACAATTTGATCATAAATATTACACCAAGAAGGACTCAAACCCATTATCATCGCAAATACAGTCAGATATTCATAAATAAGCCAATAACGCTTTAAAGTAGTCAAATACTTTGAAATAAATAAAAAAAATGAAGAACTTTATTGATAGCATTGCAAAATGTCAAAAGAAACAGGGTAAAGACCTTCATTTAAAATAAAACAAGCTATAAAGTGCTACGATTCTAATCAGATTTGCCGCCATTGTTTGACCAGAACACTTAATTCATCAGGCATAGGCATTTTGTATTCAGCCAACGTCGCGAGTCCGTATTTTGACATATCGCTCACGGTCACGAGTGGCGAAACTCGATTACGCCAAAAGACGAGACTGATTGTCCTATATCTATCTCTTTCTAACGACCTTGTATTACGTGTTGCTATTTCACTTCGTTAATAATCGATGTGACGTACGAAGTGGATCGATGTGATAATATCGATATTGTTTATATAGGTATCACAGATACGTATGACCTATTAGTTTTAATATATAAATTTGCATATGGCGGCTGGAAGGTTTTGAAATATTGATTGTCTGTCGAGATATTTACGTACGTAGCAACATAGTATTAGTATTAATAGTAATTAAATACTAACGTAAATAAATTTATAAGATATAAGTTACATAGAATACGTAGAAGAATGTGCGTTATAGAAGATGAGAACAGTAATAAGTACAATGGAATAAAGTAATAAGTAAAATGAATAAGGAAGTACAATGGTGGAAACAGATCGATTTGCGAAGTAAACCTTGCCATATTTTGTGTAGCAAATATAATTAAAATAGAGACCATTTCGAGAGAAAAAATGCCAATATAATAATAAATGTCACCTCTAATATTACATGCCTAATATTATTCCCTCAACCACCGGAGGCTAGGCACTCCTGGAAAATATTAGTTCGCCCACGTAAAAAAACATGAATAAATCTCAATTCAACATCACGCAAGACGTAGTCTTTATAAAGATAAATTATAACAATTTTCTTTATTAGTCTACAAAAGTAATTTATTACAATGTACAGTTTATAAAACCCGTTCGTAAGCGCGGTGTTGTTCCTTGATTTTGCAAGTTTAACGACCGAATACCATTCACAATATGACGTCAATACATTTTTTTATTCATTATATTAATTGTTCACAAATTTTCTTTAGCGATTTCATTCCAGGTGTTATTTTTTTTCGTACTAGTATAAAAAAAAGTTGAAAACTATGGTACTGTGTACTATGATTCAATGCAATGTAAACGTGATGGTTGTGGATTCTATTCCTATTCAGGGGTAATTTTTTTTTACAAATTTCCTATACAAATTATACAGAGATTTCGCTGTTATACTTCTTGCGCCTACTTTTACTGCGTACAAAAACAACAAATTTAATAATTAATACATTTAGTGACATATTTTAGTGTCTATCAGTAGGCTTTTCATGAGATGTAACTTAATGTCTTCTAGAGACTATAAACAGATGTACGAAATTGAAGCTGCTATCATAAAGAGGCGTTATAGGTCAAATATATTATTAAAACACTATAAGGGTGTCAATAGTAACTATAATTATACTTAGGTAGTATAATTATTTAAAGTAATTTATATTACATTATTTACAAGAGTTCGCAAGGACATCTACTTTATGTTACTTTTTTATTGCAATTTATATGTTACTTGTCGTCACCCGCAACTCTGTATGCGTGGAAGATGTTAAAATTAAGAATCTGTGGCTGTCGACAGTTGTGGATTCGATTCTCAGTGAAAGATATGGAATATTTAAGATTTTCATTTCATACCTCTGGTGATGGAGCAAAGCGCGGCGTTGAGTTCCTCAACTCAACACGTAATGCCTCCAGAATTTGGCGGAAAGTGAGTGACGAAAATGTATAAATTGAAGCCGTATTAATTGAAGGTAAAAAAAAAGAATGAAAATTCTGTGTTTTCCCGTTGTGTTTTCCCCTTGTTTATTTTTTTTAGAAATCTTTTTTTAGTGCTCCCCTACACTCCCTAGGTAGGACTACATATATACATGCCAATTTTCAATCTTCCAAGTCCAGTTTGGCCAGTCGCTTAGTAACGGAAGAGATTTGTATATTATATAGTTGCCTTTTAAAGTTTTACGTTCACACAGTTTTTTCTTTATAATTTAGTCTTCCGTATAATATATTATTATAGTAGGTACGAGAAAACGTTGTAAATAATTACTTTATGTACAATATTTTATTTATAAACCTTCTTTCTTGGCTAAGGAATGTTTAAAAAGATCAAAAGAAAATTGAAAGTGGGAAGAACCCACATCTATAATAATATTATAAAGCAGAAGAATATGTTTGGTTGAACACGCTAATCTCAGGAACTACTACTTCGACGGAAAAAAATATTTTATATCCAAGGTAGTCCATTAATCGATCAAAATTATTGGGCAGGGGGCTATTAGAATGCTTAATATCCTGTTTAGCCTATCCACCTGTAAAATTTTTCATTTAGAAAAAGAATTAAAAGCCTGCACTTTAACCTCTAAATGCAATACACAAATATTAGTTATTTCTATTTCACCAGGACGAAGCCGAAGGTAAAAGTTAGTCTAACACTATAATAATAACAAATATTCCCTCAAAATAAATTTGAATGCAACACCTTACAGTTCATTCCGGTAAATGCCAATTGTGTCATAGAGTTATTCCTTATATGAAAAATCAATATTAATTTTAAGCATTTAAAGATCAGTAACATCCTGTCGAATGTTTGCTTTCTCAAGTAAATCTTTGAAAATAAATATTTTTCTTTAAATCGATTACCTAAATATTCAAAAAAGGATTTCTCAAGAACAACTACAATCATATTTAATGAAGTTTGTATATCTATCTATCTCAATAGCGGGTATTTATTTCTTTTTTAACTGACGCGAATAAAATGAACCTCTACTATTGGCTCAGCTCGGATTACAAAGTATAAAAAAAAACAAGAATTATTCAAGCTACCTGAAGTTGCCTTTTTTCTACACTTATGAATAAGCAAATGTAATATTTCTTGAGAAACAAAATCGTTAATTTTGAAACAAAATCCTAAATATTCATACAAAAATATGATAATATTTGTGTGAAGCAAGAATAATATACGATATATTCACACGTCAATAGGACAAAAAAATTGTACAAAATTAAGCAAAAAGATGGCGGAAAATCATGTAGCTGAGTTGTTTACGAGAGACAATGGTACGACTTTGACCCGCCACCTCTGATGTAATAGTGTGTTATTTTTCCTATATAATAATAGCTTTTAAATTTATTTAAACTAGCAAATGTACTCTTTAAGTAGTGCTTATTTAGACCATCGTACTGACTGTAAACGCGAAGATGGTGGGTTCGATCCCTTAGAGGATTTTATTCCACCGCTCTGGTATACGAAGCGCGACGTTTAGATACGCAAATGAGAAGTACAGAACAGAGTATGCCGACTGTAAATTATCTCTACTTATTCTGCTTAAAAAGAACTTTATTTAAGTAAGCCTATATATAACTATGGATTTATATGAATTTCGCCATTTTTTTGTAATCTGTAATCAATTTTGTAATCTGTGTTATAAAAAAAGTAAGTATCTACATATAAATAATATAATATACATGAGTAATTACAACGACATTGGTTCAAAGCAGGTATTAAATCCAGATTTACCAACTTGACGGACAAGTTTGGTCAAATAAAAAATACATATTTAACTTTGAGACAATTTGTAATATCTATAAATAGGAGAATAAAGTTATTTCTGTTCTATTTTTCGCTTATTGCAAATTTATGTATTACTGAAGTCGTTGTGACGCAGTGAGGCAGTGTATGTCAGTAGGCGATGGTTGTCGGCTCGATTCCCACTCGGGGAAGTTACTTATTTTCATTTCCTTTCTCTTGTAACAAGTCAAAGGCGAAGCGTTGAGTTGCGTCTCTTTACGCGCAATGTCTTGAAAATTGGACGGAATGTGCAGTACGACGTGTTTTAACACTAAATCTCTCTTCCTACCCAGAAATTTCGCTAGCTGAGAAAAAGATATAATAGGTAGATAAAAACTACGCTTTTTTCTTTTAAGATGTATTTCTTTAAGATGTCTACTTCAAATACTATGACAGTTCGTGTTGTTTCATAACCACAAGCCTCCACAGACGTGCATTATATTGCAGCGACTGCATTCTGCATACAATGCCTGAGTCAGTGGCCGGCACGTCTACAGTTGCTTAGGTGGCATCTATTATATTATATGAATTGAACGTACCATTGTTCTTTATTAGCTTTGTCACACGGTTTTACTTGAGCGCAGGTGGAATTTAGTTATATAGAAAAGATAATAATTCTAGAAAATAGCTCTTATAAATTATAGCACAATAAAGTTCTCATTATCAAAGTCACAAAAACTTAGATATTAATATAATAGATATATAAATTACTATTTAAAATAAAACGATATTTAGAACTAGCGACTACTACTAATTAAACAGTAGTAAAAACAGCAATTAAATCGGTTAAGCCGTTTCTGAGATTAGCGTTAAAAAACGAACAGACGAACAGAGAATTTTTTAACAATTAGTTTTTGATTTTTTTACGTTATTAAATGTAATATCTTTTCTTCTTATATATCCACTTCGATCCTTTATGATTTTATTACAAGCTTAGATATAGAATATAGATGATACATGTCACTTGAGATAACACGTGACTATTGGAATGTCAGTATAATCGCTTTATACATTTATGTAAAATATTTAATTACAAGTAATACGTAAATACCATCATAGCAAAAGAATAGTTAAAATACAACAATTACAGATTCAATTTAACTCATATGAACATTCTTATAATACAGTAGTCGTCACCTGCAACTTTGCTTGCGTATTTAAGAAGTAAAATGAAAAATTTAGTTTTTTCTCGTTCCCGTAGCAATTTCAAGTTCCTCCCTTAGACGTTAAATTTCAATATTTTAGTCTCGTAGTTTCGCCTGTGAGGGCATTTAGCCAGTCACAGAAAGAAATTATATATCTATGTATGGATATATTTCTCTCTCTATCTCTCTTTTCAAACTTAAGGTAATATTAAGTTCCGCCAGTAAACAACTTGGCAACAGAATAAATTATATTGTCCATTTACAACTACATTTATAAGCTACTTAAGACGAATAAAAATCTTAGTGTCCCTACAAGCGATTTAGATGCGACATAATTGACCTTCGTGTTGCAAAACTATTAAATAGTCATCAAATACACGTGCACCGAATTAACGTTACATACGTTTTGTATGTAATACTTATGTGTAAGAAAACTTACGTTATATTAGTAATAAGTTTATTTTTATTATAATTTATTAAACAAATCTTTTAAAATATCATAAACAAAAAGAATAAAAATATTAGAACTTCTCCTCTTTAACTGACCTTATCTAAATAGAATGATAAAATACTTTTACCTAAATATTTTTGCTCATTAATGAGATTTGTACCCACGACTACCGAGCAACCATTAGCTAAGCAACAATAGCGTAAGTAATAGTAATAAGTTTCGTAACAAACCGACAGATATAATATGTATGTATATTGTGGGAACAAGGAAGAGTATATGTAAAGTAATAACCAAGCAATGTCGCAACTGTACTTGTTAAATATATTGTACGACATAAAAAATGCTTCAAAATAGAAGGTTATTAAAATTATTGTAGCTTTACTTTACTTTATAATTAAGATATTAAGGGTTGTTGATCCCGTTGTCATGGCAACGTGAATATAAACAGCACTTAAAATTGTTTCGTTTTCCAAGATCTTTATCAGACGGCCGATTTAGTAAATATTTATACCAATATTTTCATTATTTTGCTCTGGCGTCGAGGCAAAAACGCGGCGTTGAGTTCTGCCAACACGCATTGCCTCCACAATTTGGCAGAAAGTGGGGAACAATTGGCTAAATTTAGTAAATAGTTCTATTAGTAATAGTTTTAATACACACTCCATGGAAAGTTTTAAGTTTTATTTAGAAATGATAATGTTCTGAATTTAATTCTTATAAACCAAAGAGGCCATCATGGCGAAGTGGTACTAACAGCGTTTTTTGTTTTTCCACTCTGGCAAGACGAAGCGTAGCACTGATTATCACCATTCTACAGACATATTTCAAATTAAGGCCAAAAATGGAAAGCAGAGTGTCTTGGCACTTAGTTATATATCTATATATATAAAATCGAAAGGTCACTCACTCATCACGAAATCTCAGAGAGTACATGTGCTAGGAATCTCAAATTTTCCATAGGAGTTACTTATAGGACGTAGGTGCTCGCTAAGACGGGAATTTGCAATATTCGACTTCTAAGGGGTTGTTTTTGGGGTTGAAAGTTTGTATGAAACTTCGTTACTAGGAGTCTCAAATTTTGCATAGACGTCATTAGGACGTAGTCATGGAGACAGAAATTAATAATAACATAGTTCACGCGGGTGAAACCGCGAGCGGGCCGCTAGTTATGTATAAGTAAGCTAGATACTACGTCAAACTAATAAGAACAAAAAATAATTATTCTCCATATATTCATGTTTCTGATTTATGAGAATATATCTGTCAGTTATATCACCGGTATCAAGTTCTTGAACAATAGAGCTCTTTGGAATCACGTAATATGTGAGAATTATTATGAAAGTATTGACGAGAGGTGAGAATGCGGTAAGAAGCTTGGGAACGTTTGAAGGGCGTAGCTTTGAAATATTAACAAAGAATGTAGGTAAAGTGTTTATGGTTATTAGATAAGTGATTAACATACATTCAAGTATAAGAGAGGATACCCTGCTATTATAATAATTTTTATTATAATAGCAGGGTATCCTCTCTTATTTAATTGTAAAAAATATGATAGCAGGGTAGGCAGAGGGAACCGTGGAACCTAGTGTTAAGATACTCCGTTCTAATTAAGACACTTCCGTTCCCCATTTTCCCACGAATTCTGGAGGCATTGCGTGTTAAGTGGCGATATTTAACGAAGCGCTTGGCTTTGTTATCAGAACGATAACATGAAAATATAAAAATCCTAGGGTGAAAATATAAAATAGGGTGGTAAAATCTACATTGTGTGGGCTAAAGAAACTATTTTAAACAAGCCTCACTTCTCTGACGAGGAATAAAGGGGGGTCAATATCGAGTAACTTAATATAAATATAAGTATGTAGAACAAAAAGGTGGGATTTGAACCCAGGATAATTAACTTCTATTGATTACGTGTCAAATACACCTTTATAGCGGTAATAAAATAAAAACTAAACCTACTTACTATTTATAAAATAAACAAATAAATTGACTCTATGTAGAGTCAGAGCAATCATTATATAAGATTTAGCATTTAATTTGCATTGTTTAAGTGTCATGGGGCAAGCTTGCAAACGCTACGTGCTTGCTCAATAATTACAAATGACAAAAGGATTTCGTATGAGACAACTAATTGAGAGAATTGATAGAGCAACACGCATTTGTTAATTACTTTTTTTATTATTTCAAATTTACAATTTATCCCACAGACAGCAGAGAAACTAATGTCAAGACTCTCCGTTCTACGCTTCTTGTTTGAATTTGAGACACTGCGTATCGCTATTCCAACTTACCGCCTTACTCTTACCAGAGCGAGAAAATAAAAATTATTCTTTGACGTGAGTGGGAATCAAACTCAAAATATCGTCACGCCTCAAATACTTTAATACGCCAATCTACATTTTAACATTATTGTAGTAGCTTTTGTTTGTCTTTTTTCAGTTCACTAGCCGAAATACAATTTAAAATAATAATTAATTAACATGGAATCATTTCACTCTTTTATCAGATTAAGCAGTAGATTGTTAAATGAAATATAATTATACACAAATAGCTAGAGTCACGCCAACGGTCACTTCCCTATATCGTGGTAAATGAATTTTATTTAGTTCCATGCCCTAAAACTTTAAGATCGTTAAAATACACAATTTATCATTTTTTTAGCTTTACTCATTACGGGATAGGCAGAAGGAACTTAGTGTTAAGACACTCCATTCTCTCTTTCCCTTCTAATACTCGATACATTGCATATTAAAAAGCGGAACTCTACCTACTATGTCTTATTACAAAGAAATGCAAATTCTCAGTTGCATTGTGTTATTTCAATTTGACCATGTGAAACGAAATGATGTTGTTTCTAACACATTGACACAAATCCAGTGCCTCAGGCTCGTTACATTTATTACCGCATCGAAAAAAACTAGAATTATTTTAATAACTTTCACTGATATTACACTTGAAATGTGGCACGTTTAATTTATTTTTGAAAACCTGTATTACATTCATCACATTCACTACTATATGTAGAGTTCAATAACAGAAAAAATAAAATTTTGTAGCATATAATAGGGACAATTTTACTCGTGTATAATAAAGAATGTTTTGATTTATTAACTTAAAATATTACTAAACAAAAAACCTAATATAATGTTCAATATAAACATTCTTACGTTATTTAACTTACCGTCTTATATTACATAAATTTTTAATTATGCAAAATGTAATTAAAACTACAGACAGCTTCACAGTTCTGTCTACATAGCAAAAAAAATTATATTAAGACACTCCGTCTAATTGTCAAAATACTTTGAGATTTAAAAATAAATAAATATAATTATTTTTTTTTCTAATAATATGTTTAAATGATGTGTAGCTCTGTACTGTACTTAGATAATACTTATAAGTAGAAAACTATAATTGGCTTTATTTTTTTGTATAAGTTTTTTTTATAAGTAGTTATAAATATGCTGTTGTTTTCTGTAAAATAAATAAATAAAATAAAATAAATAAAAACAAAAAGAACACTGATGAGAACACTGACAATGATATAGCAAAATATGATAAACGAGCGACTCTACATATTAAAATGTGGGACAAAACACTTGCCTCGAGATACTACTTTCTCGTAAAACGGAAGACAACTTAAAATACCAGTCGAGATCATGACCCACTTGGCGTTGCGCAATCCAAATCAACGTAATATGACATAATGACGTTGCATCACCTGATATGCAATTAACAACCCTAAAAATATAGACCCTAATAAATAATATTCGTTGCGAAGTGCACGTGTTTGCCTAAAACGTATATTCAAATATTGTATAAGGAAATGCTTAAATTTATTAAATAAAGCGAGAACAGAGTGTCTTATCGCTAAGTTCTCTCTTTCTAAAAATTATCTAACCTTTTCAAGTGCAAAATGTAACTTTGTGATTAAAACGATAGAGTCGATTTTTGAAAATAAATAAATCATAGAGTACATTATGTTATAATCACGTCACTTTTAATGCAGTAATAAAAATTTGATTGTAGTAACATTGATATTATGCAAATATTGTATCTATTAATTATATTTTATTAGGTCAGCGTTTGACTGTCAACGAAATGGTTACAATATCCTCGGAGAAGTAAGTTATTTTTATTTCTGGCTCATACAGAGGAAATAAAAATAAGACATGTGTCTTAACAAAATGCGGCGTTATGTTCTGCAGTAATGTCTCGAAATCGGACCGAAAGCGGAGGACTGACTGTTTTGACACTAGGTTTTGCCTGCTCTGTGATAACCAGGATACAGTATGAAAAAAAAAAGAAATCTAAAAAGAGCTCTTACATTTCAAATTCAATTTATTTTATGTATTGAAAAACATTATTTTTTTGCATTTTTATATTTTTTTCTATTATTATAGATGTTTTAAGTAAATTTTAAAGTCTTAAATGTAATATAGCAGTAGCTTGAGTCTCGTTGGCGACTTATACGTGTAGAGGGTTACCTTTCACTGTTTCGTTCACCTTTGAAACTTCCAGAAAACAGAAACTCATTCGATATTTTGTAAGTGGTTAAAGTGGTAATAGATACGGAATAATATGAGCCTAACCTATTTATAATATCTAAATAATATGAAAATAGAATTTAAATGATGTAAAAATAATGCAAATAATGCTTATTATTGTTTGTTTTATGTTCATTCGACAATTCAAGAGTGCTTGCAAAGGTCCATTTGAATAAAAAATATAGGATTTTATGGAATGGAATTTGAATTCGACATATACTAAAGAAACACAGAATTATAAGAATATTGTTACTAACGAGAAATTGTTTATTTTGTTATGTTATTTGAAAAATATGCACATATGTATGTATTTTAAAAATCACGTATTAAATGACATAGTTTTCTGTAATAAATAAAATAAATACGAAACTTGAATTCAGTCATAGAAATATGTGGGTAAGTGTGCCATCCTTACATAACTTACCGTACTTGTCCTAACACGTGACAAAGACTTGGCACCAAAAGTCACATCCGCTCTATATTTAACAGCCTTGACTTAATCATTATGACTAAGAAATTAAAATTGATTGATTATAAGGAAAAGTGATCATTTATATACACATATAGTAGCTTGCCAAATTAACCTGCGATTCTTTTAAGAAAAGACGAAAATAATGGTGAAAGTAATCTATAACTATCGAATCATTGGCTGTTGAGTAACTGAACTGAAGACAGTGCTTTGTCTGCTAGAGTGAGGAAATAAAAAAATAAATATATTAATACTCTTGACTCTCCTGGCTTACTTAGAGAAATACCATGTCCCATCACACTAAGACGGCATCAAACGCAGTTTATTCTAATTAAATTGCAAAAGACACTTTGCATCCACCTTTCGAACATCTTCCTTGAGGTCGAGTGATTTTCTCTAACCTTGGGCGGTTGCGATACAACACGCTTGTATACATATTGTACGAATCATTGCAACATTGAAGATTGCATTGTGACTATTTTAATAATATATTCTTTGTATCTTTTATCGCGGCGTTGACTTCCGCCACTCTACATCTAGCGAGCGTCTCGAAAATTTGGTGGTGCTTGGGGAACGGAGTGTCTTAATACTCTGTTCTCTCTACTTATACTCCTATTTGGGAAAAAGTGTAGATTGATTTTTTTAATTTTGTATTTAATTTGCATGGAACTTCCCTTAACCACATTAAAGTTTTCATAATAATAAACAATTTAACGTGTCATTTAAATCTCTATATAAATTCAGAGTCACATATATTTCGTAATCACATCTTAAGATGAATATGTTCGTTTAAGTACGGTATAGACAATGATGCTAACAATATCTTTGAAGAATTAACAGCTTGTATTACAAGTATAAAATTTTCCAAAGACATAAAAAAAATAGCACCATATTCCTTCCGAACTAAGAGTTAAGTCTGTTCTCCACCTTAAGGGCAAAAAATCTTTGGGATGTTTTTAATATAACCATTATTACTTTAAATCTATAAGCTAATATTTAAATATTTGCACACCATAGACCTTGCAGGAAATAACCTTTTACGTTTAAGTCACAAGGCCTAACAAATTTGGTAAATCTTAAAATGTTATTTACACTAAACATTAGACCTTGACTATTTTATAAATGTTTCGAAATTCCTATTATTCTATATTAATATTAAAAAATTAAAAAGTTTATTTATTTGAACTTTTTCATCGGATTTTTTTTGTATCGGATGATCCGTTTATCGAAAACTTGAACCCTCACCTCTTGGGAACCATCGAAGAACTAGACAGTGTTTTTTTTCCTTAGAATAACATAGTAAAAAATATTTCATTATTATTTTAGACATGCAAAGCGAACAAAAACAATACAATTAATAAGAATCGATAATTTAATCGATGTGTGGAAAATTTAAATCAATAACTCACAAAAAACCCGCGCTCTCGTAAAACGAGTTAACACAATTGCGTTTCTTATAACAAAAACATAAAACCTGTAAATCCATATTTTCTACATCCGTAAACAGCATTGTAAATTAAACATTATGAAATTGCATACATTTATTATAATAAAAGTCGATTATAGGTTCTTATAAAGGTTGAAGAAACTATGACAGATACGGCTCTATACGACAAGTTTTAATACATTTATTATAGTAGTAAAATCCCCTAGTTAAAATAAATAACATAAAAAATATTGTACAACGTTCATATATTTTTTAAATAGTTGCCAAGAATATATTTAATGATAAGGTAAAACTAAAAAATGTATATTAAAAATTTTATAGTTACAGTTTCCCTTTTCTTATTGTTTGGTCAGAAAAATTTCATTAATATCTGCTATTATATCTTGAAATTTAAATAATGTAAATAAAATGGAATATATTCAAAATAGTTTAAGAATAAAAATTTTGTTTTTAATTATATCGGAAATTACATTTTGTTTGGTTAGTTATAGTACAGATGTTAAGATATCAAATACAATATGAAACAAAACCACGTGGCGTTTAATGTATTGACCACGCTGCCCCTCGTGTTGCATAGAGTGAAGCTCAGAGTAATGCCCGAGACTTAAAATTGTAGGTATAAGAGAGGAATATTGAAAACGATTAAATATTTATCATTACAACTCTAATTCCTTTTAAAATACTTAATAACTGAGTGCGAAATCAATTGTATTACCCATATTTATTTTGAATATCCATTATATCAACGTACGCACTTCACATGTCTTTTTTTAGATTGATTTTTTACATATATGTAAATAAATATAGATAGAAAAAAGATAACTTTATCGAATAATATTGATGGAAAAAAGATAATTTTAGAAACTCATCATCAGCTTTGTCGACATGACTTAGCTAACATAGAAAGAGAAAGTGATTATTGGTGGCGCTATTAATATATAACAGCATATATATTATACTACACCTTCTAGGTTTACAGGTCCAGAAGAACAAACCAATATTTTGATATATGCATACCTATATATACCTGAGAATATTAACTTAAGTGATAGCTTTACAGTATTGAGCCTATGAGGAAAATGAATAGATAAATTTTACCCTGTACGCAGTCTACCAGACAAACTTGAGAGGAGTTTTCAAATAATTTAATAGTCTTTCTACATTTACGTATATCAGAAATTAAAGAATATTGAAAACAAATTATTTTATATACACAACTGAAAACATAAATAAAAAAAATAATATAAATAGCTGACTTACTTTACTTTATATAATTTTATAATAATATGTTAATAGAGTATAATATATAATATTACACATATTTAATTCATTTTTTTCCGCTCATTTAATGTTACCGACATACTTTCACTGGGTATTTCCCCGTCACAAAATACAGCATGTTGTCAGGATTCCTCGAGATAAAGGTTAACGGCCGAACGCTGTGTTGTAATGTATTGAATTCAATTTATTATATAGCTAAAACAAGATTTAGTAATATCAAAATTTTAATTAAAGCTTTCTTTGTCTTAAAGCCTATGCTTAATAAACAAAGAAAAAAGGCTAAGTATTTGAACCTTTGAAAACAATTTATTTATATCTAATAAGACAAGAGAACCAATTGACGCGTATAAACATAAACTGCCACTTTATAAACATAAAAGTGTAAGTATTGTCAAATACATGATAGTGTGCGTAATGGTTTATTTATTGAGTTAGTGTATTTTATAAGTTATTGAATATGTGTACGAATAGTGTAATAATAATAGAATAGAAAAGAATAGAATATACTTTATTGCACATATAAAAGAAATATATAGAAAGAACAACACAAATAAAACTGGAAGAAAAACACGTATGCAAAGGCGTTATTGCTTTAAGCAATCTCTACCAGATAACCTTTGAAACAACGTCGACAACGTCTCAGTGCAAATTTTATTAAATGTTATTGAAAAATATAAGCATTCTGCATTTCTCCTACATATAAGCTATAAAGTTCAAAATAATTGCGCAACGTATTAATATATAGTATGTATTATATGTGTGTATTAATGTTAAATTAAAACAGCAATTTTGTTAACAATTAAGTACTTATTTATCTTAATGTATTTTATTTTTATTTTTTTATTAATTTCATAAAATATAGTATAAAATTCAACGTTTTGTTTAAAATTTTCGTTTTAGTATACAAAATTTCGAAGGTGAAACGCGTTGATGTCTTTTCTATGGACAATATGAATACACATAATACACACATAATTAGCCATATTTATTAGTCAGCGTATCAATACATATATTTATGCATGAATTCATTAGTTTATTATATCATTTTATTAATTAAAGTGTATATAAACATGTAACTGAAATAAAATATTTACTTTTTAAATTGAATAATAAATTTAGTTTATTCTGTTATTCAATTAGTACCTACTACATTTTTATCTACAACAGAAGGTCGTCTGTAAGAGATCAACATGTTTTTTAATGAAAATCTCAGATACTTTTGTATGACTATATAGAAGCAAGCGTTTTACTTATTTTTTAAAAACATTATTATGCGCTTTTGAAAACCTTCATATTTGTACTGACATTGTTGATTTTAAAACAACAGGTATATTGACATTGACAGTGTCAGTATAAAGGCAATCAATATTTAATTTGTAGGTCATTTATTAGAGGTGCATGTTGATTAAATGAAATTATGTGAGCAATATATTTAAAAATCTTAACTTTTTTCTATTTTTGCGTTTAAGCGTTCGATTCACCCGCGGAGGAATTATTATATTAGGAATATCTTTATTTATTCGCTGTGATATACAAGGCGCAGCGTTGAATTCCGTCCACGAAAAATTTCACGGAAAAGGAAGTGTCTTAACACGGTTTCCTCTATCTACTCTGCTGTGTGGGAAATAACGTGTATTTATAGTAGAATATATAAATTTGTATTCTCCACAGAAATGTATTTAATTTTGCTCTAACTCCAAATATTCAGACCATGTAACATAAACAAAGTATTACATTTGAATACTCCTTTAATTACTTAACATTATGTAAATGAAATATTTAGTTAACTTAATTAGCTGAGATGTGTTCAAATTTGTACGTATTATATATTTATTTGTATGTAATTATGGGTCGCCTTTAAATAAATAGGTAAAATTTAATCTAGTGTCAAAACACTATCCTCCGCTTTCAACTCGAATACGTAATAATAAATATTTTCAAAAATATAAATTTTAAAAAATAACGTAACTCATACTATCTTAACCAATATTAAACATAAATCTAATCTCAACGTATTGTAATGTAATATTGTCAGGCGTCTGCGTTGCTATAGAAATTTACTACACAATTTCCTAGAGTTATTTTTTGTCGACCAAAGTTCATGGTTATTTTAAAAAAAATGTTTCTTTATAACAATATTACTTTATTTCGTATATTTTATACTAAATTTTTCTCAGAAAAAAAAATATAAAGACAATATAATATATGAATATTTTCAACCCTATCGACGTCCACTGGGGTTCTTAGGTACACTAATTCATTTATATATTGAAAAATATATTTTAGAAGGAATTCTAGAAATGTAATTTCTACATAATAACAACATTGTAGCGCAGCAAGACAGCGTTTGGCTGTAAACGTGACTACTCCTATCTACTCTATTTCCCCACTCTGACTTCTGCCATTTAACGGGCAAACTCGAATTTGGAGGACGGAGTGTCTCATACTAAACACTGTGTTTTCTCTGCCTACTACAATATAATACAAAATACTAAATAACATAGAGTTCGTAATATTTCTCTACTGCTAAACTTCCATAAACGATTTCATTCGAGACGCTTTCCGGTATACGCGGGGCTGATTAATGAGAGCGAGCGCCTTCACTCTTACGTAACTGTGCTGATATGATTACACTGTACAATATTTACTGTATTAGTTTTCGCTTACTTTATGTTATGAGTAATTTTAATCATTTGGTACTTTAAAAAAAAGTTTTTATACAATTATAATACAAAAAATATTATTAATTGGTAGTCTTATGTCTAAACGGCATAACACGAAGTTACTTTAACACGAAGTTTAGTTAAGAAAAAAGCGCTTTATAAATAACAAATAAACGTTCATAAAGTTTATTAATATATTATTAATTCATGTTTCTTAAGAAACAGCTACAAAGTAAGAGGCTATAATTCATAATTATTTAGAACTGAATATCTTCCTATTAAATAATATCTATTAACCAATACAAGCAAACGTCACGTAACATAATAATTATTATATTATAAACTTTATACGTAAGGTGAAGGCAGTATTTTAACTGGATCTCTCTTAAACATGCACTTTTTTGCTGTGTAATGTTATTTCTTTTTTTTGCCGTACAAACTCTTTCGTGAGTTCTCCATTCAACGTGACACTGGCGAAGTGATTTTGTGCTCAACTGGCACGCTCGGAACGCCATAATAGAAAGAACAGAACAGAACAGAATTTTATACGTATTTATTACACGAGCAAAATAGAGTCACAAAATAATAAAAATACTTTTTGCTCAATATTTCTTCATACATTAGTTTACTTTTGAGGTACACTTTGACTGTAAACGCAATGAGTTTGATATCGATTCCCACTCGAGATAATTAATTATTTTCTGGGTCTAATAACAAGCAAAAGCACGGCTTTACGTTTCGCCATTAGTAAATGTCTCGAAAATCAGACAGAAATTATATTACGGAGAGTCTTAACACTATGCTCTATACGGGATATAGTCTGAAGCTACTAAAAAAAACTTATTAGTTTTGACATACATACTCGTATATATGAATCATCATTACTGCCAACATTAGTAAGAAAATAATTAGAGTATAAATATTAATTAGTTGAATTTGTCTACATTTCATAATAATAACACTATTAACCTAAAGACTATAATCTTTTGTGCTTGGAGAAAAGTGTTGTAACACTAGGTTCCATCTTCCAACCCTGCTATACCGAAAAAATCGTAAAACTTACCATAATTCTTTATAAACGAAAAATAAACAAGTAACTGTAGAGTTATTTTTACGAACCATTATCTATAAATCAGGCTACTGCTTCTCAAGACATTTAATAGACGCAAAGTGATACAAACGCTACAAGCATGTAATCTGAATGTAAATAACATGAGACATGCAAGGTCGCTCGCTGGTCTGATTATATCGATTGATACTTACATTAGTTTGTAAACAAAATTAATACAAACATTTTTTATGTATATTTTTGTATATTTTATTTTATTTCCTCGTTCTTATTAATGTTATGTATTTTGATTTATTTTACACACATTTATCAGTATATATCAGAGTGTACATAGCAGGATGGGTGGACTAGTATTAAGACACTCTGTTCTATGTTTTCCGCCCAAATTTGAGATGTCGTAACACAAATTTGTGCGGATTTTGAGTGATAGAACTCCATGTCGCAGTTTGTAGTGCAAGTTAAGTAAGTAAAAAAACAACCCTATTCCCAAGGAACATACAGGAACTAAACTAACATAATATATTACTTAATTTAAAATGTTTTTTTTTTTAATTAAAATGTTTAACTTAACATAACAGACAAATTCCTTTAAAATATAAGATAAAAGTTTATAATGTAAACCCTATTTTAAAATTTTATTTGAGTGAAACATAATAATGCACTTTACTCAATAAAATTATAAATATTAATTGACAAACATGTTAATAAATGCTATTTAAAAAATCACGTTAACAATGAACCTTGAGATTCTTCTCGTTCTTCCTTGTATTTCCCCACTTGCCAAGGTTTTGGACGTCGCCTTAATGTAAATAGGTGGTATAGAGGTATAAAATGTCCACACGTATAATTGCAACTCTGTTAGTCATTAATTGTTATGCTTTCAACCGACTTATAAAATAAGGAGGTTACCACTTTGATATATATTTGATATGAGATATTGTTGGATTATCCTTTCGTTGGATTTCCGAGGACGCAAAAGACCGTGCAAAGTGGAGTAGGTTGAGTAGGAAGGCAGGCCCTGGTAATAGCCGGGATTAATGCCAGGAAGAAGAAGAAGAAGAAGAAGATTGTTGGATTATCCTTTCTGATCTGAACATGAATAAGTACAGCTCTTCTTTAAAAATTTAAGATACACTTAAAAATCAAGTACAATGCAATATTCAATAAAACAAGAACATTGATTGCGTGAAGAACACAATCAGTAATTATAAATCATCATTAAAAATATGATTTCAGTAACGCTTATTAAGATTAATCATTGTGTAGCGAGCCCTTGAACCTAGCGTTTCGAGTCAAGCCAAGGCAAATGCTTATATCGACCTCGTATTTCAGGTTTTGTCCAAAACTACTAATGATAATATGTCAGTTTTATTCTATTTTGGAGCGCGGGGTCGAGCAGTTTGTGGAATTCTTTAGGGCCTTGTCGATGCAAATTTATATATTAATGCTTGAGGTATTTAAGCTAATGTATTTAGTCTAATAAAATATGCATAAATATACAACAAGTGCTAATATATATGAGACATATAGCCACGAGGCCGCCTTCTTCGACGGTTGTTCGTTCGATTCTCAATCAGGGGGCTTAATGAAATGACAAAGCATGGTGTTCAGTTCTGGGTGATGCAAGGGAAACTGGATATCTTAACATTAGGTTCCCTCTGCCCCTCTATATGTGAAATACAACGCGAATCTAAAAAATGGTATTCATAAATCATTGTTGCATACAAGAGGAAAATGTTTAAAGTCAAATGTCACCAAGTAACGTCTTGTCAATAATTACTATGACAGCATTAAGGAAATATGATGTTGATACAAATTTTATATTTTTATTATCATACTTTATATTTATTATAATAGTGGGTTAAGATTTTAATTAGAAAAAATCATTACAAATACATAGGTAGGTACCTTGTTTTAGTCAGTTATTTTTAACAAAATTTGTACAGCAGACAAGCTGGTTGTAAAAGCGACGGTTGTGTATTCGATTCCGGGGAAATTATTATTATTTATTTACTCGACCTGGTAACAAAACAGAGCGCGGCGTTGAATTCCGCCACCCAATCTGTTATGGTACTATAGGATACAGCTGACGTAAGTTCACAAAATATTACGCTTCTAAGAAGAATCCAAAGCACACATATACAGTCGATTATGTATACATGCATGTATGTGTACGCTATGTATACATGTCAAGCGTTAACATGTTAGAGTATAAGGAATCTTTTAACGCATCTGTAAAATTATTAATTTCAACATTATTTATTTCAAAACCATTTCTTTTCTGTTTATATTGAAGTGTAAGCATACTTTTTTCATCGATAACTAATATTAATATTATAATTTTTTAGCTAATTATTTATCTTTATTTGAAAAATATTATAAATTCAAGGTTCAAGACTTAATTTGTAACAAACTTATAGCGAGTCATTAAAACAGTGCAATTACTAAGCAACAAACCTAATTTTACAGCAAAAACATTATGATGATGAAACGTGATTTTGGTTATTATATAGAAATACTTTTATTTGTTGATTAAGCTTCACGCTGTATCTCGCCTATGTTCTCTCCGTTTACCTGTACACATAGACGGAGAGATCGTAATGTTATAACATTCCGTTCCCCATGCTCAGCCATATATTCGAGACGCTTCGTTTTAATTTTTTTAAATTGATTCCACTGAAGAATCGACACCATAGCCGTCGCGTTAAAAGTAAGCTGCGTCGTTGCGCTACTACGACCTTATTTGCTTATAATTGTAAAGTCATTGGAAAATCCTGAATAAATACTCAATGAATCCTTACAACTGTGTGTTATTGTATTGGTTTTTTAAAACATTCAACTCTACTCTACTCTATAAGACACTATTGCTCAACTAACAGCCACACTCAAAGATGTCAATTAGTGTTTAACTAACGCTTTTGATTAATACATGATTTCAACTAATGATTGGACTGCAATTGCTGTATCTAAGTAAGAAATAAATTTAAATTAGGTTAAAATGTGCAAATACGTACACAGATCTGGCTAATTCATAATGTTTCATTTTATTTTGAAATCTATTTAATATATTTAATTTAAGAGGCCGTCGTTATTCAGCGGCATTGGATTGTAAGCACCACAATTCTGGGTTCAATTCTTATTAGACAAAAATCAATTATTTTCATTTCCTCGCTTTAGTAACAAGACAAATCACGGCGTTAAGTTCCGGTACTCAACGTATAGAAAAAAGTGGGTATCAGAGTGTCTTGAGCTCTATTTGGCTACCATGCCTGAAAAAATGGGAATCATCTTTTAAATGATAGTAGGTACAAGCTAAATAATAGCAGTAAAAATCTTTTTATAACTGATTTATATGCACAAGGTCCCTTAAAGACTACATTTTATCGTCTCTCTCACAATCCGAACGTATTAAATATTAAATAATATTTTACGCAAAGTCGTTTCGCAATATCCTTGATTTAAAAAAATACTGGCCGCTTAAAGAAATATGCTCAAAACGTACCAACGGATATTTACCACTCTATTTTTAATACAAATCTTGTATTTCTTAAATACATAACAGTTTGTAAGTAACCTGTAGGAATAATAAAACAATATAGTAATTGGATTCTTTTTCAGTTTCACGATTTCCGCGAGGCAGGCTTGGCAGATGGAACCCAGTGTTAAGGTACGCCATTCCCCACTTTCCACCCAATTTTTGATTAAATACAATATAATACTTTTATTTAAATTCATGTAAAGTTTCTGTAAGATAGAGTCACCCTTTAAATAACATTCAATAAAGACCACTAAAGCCTTTATCTATAAAAGACAGTTCAACGAAAAATAAGATAAACCGAGTCTACCTACTTTTTTTAAATTGCAATTAACGTCTAGCAATTTCCCGCACTCTACGTTTAAGTATATAGTTACTATTTACTTACGTTATAAGCATATCAGGTGCACATAACACACATACACAAACACTGTAATTCTTTCACTCACACTGTAAAAATAATTATTAATATAATAATTATTGATATTATAATTATTTTGTTTCGTAACTAAACTCCGCCACCTGACGTGCGTGCTGGTGCGCGGTCGTCGTCGTACTGTGGGTCTCTACATAGGTTGACGCTACGTTTTTTACCTACTCGCTCGGCTCTGACGCAAGTTGTTTCGGCAACTTTATTCGGAATTTTTTATAGTTTGTAACTAAGCTTAAGATTTTTGTTAATAATTAATATTTAAATGTGATTGTCCTGTGTGACGTCATAATATACAAGACTTTTTTTATGTTTGACGGGTTGCGGAAGAATTACTTTAAAAATATTATAATTATTATAAAAATATATATGGAAGATATTTTAGACATTTTTATCAATTACTTTAAAAGATTCAATATGTACAAAATATACTTAGATATTTTTTACAATTTTAATGTTATCCCTGAAAAGAGAAATACTTTTAAATCCTGCTACATTTGAATGTTTGTTTTTCCAAAGTATTTTTCGTTAGTCTTAAATCTAACTTTATATATAAATTAAACATTTACTTTTAATATAAATCTCTTCGGCCTTTAACCATTTCGTAAGTCATTCACAGGTCACATAAAAGGTTCTATTACGTGGTGTGATGACGCGCTTACAGTACTCGTATGTAGAGTCTAAAATATTCCTATCACGCGATACAACTTACTATGCATATTTGTAGTTCAGATATTTCGCGCAAATATTTCAACATTATTATTGAATTTTTAATTGTTTTTATATAATATATTTTATTTGATATTTTTTTAAGCATCATTAACGTGAGAATATGCCAAATTCGTATATGCAACATCCGTATGTATATTTTGTGTGTGTGAAAAAAGGTAAAAAATTGAATATTGTTAAAAATTATATTATTAGTTGTATTTTAATACATTTAGTACAATAGTATCATAGAAAATCAAAAAATCTCACGCTCTCAAGCATTAATCTTATAAATGTTAAACTTGTAAATCATATCACACGTATATGGCAGAGTAGGTCCTCACGTAATATCAAGAAACTCTATGTTGAGTGGCAGAACTCAACGCCGCAAGGAAATGAATATAATTCATTCCCTAAGTGGGAACCGAAGTCACAACCTCTAAATTAATAAAATACGTTATTATTTGTATTATTTAATTTGTTTTTTTTTTCATTTGTTTTTTTTTTCGTGTTTCTGTTTTTTGTTTAAGTTAATTTACGTTTGTTTTTTGTTTTGTGTTTTAGTTAATTAATATCAATTATGTTGTAATAAAGTATTAATATAAAATAAATAAATAAATATTTATAAACAGATACAGAAGTGCCATCAACAGAAACAGAAATTGTACCATATACCTATGTTATAAAAGCTTCACAGTGACCGAATGTATGACGTATAGTCTAATTGGACATGTTATCCAATAGGCGCGAGTACAAATTCCACTACATTCAAAACTTTATATAAGCAAAGACGCTATTATGACATAGTTTAGTTATTTACTGTGTTCACTTTTGATATGTTTTTTTAAGCTTTCCTCTGTAACCCATATATATCAGGAATTTTCCACTCGAGAAAATGAATTATTTCCTCGCTCTAGTAACAAAAAAATGTCATGCCTAGGTTTCCTCTGCCTATCCTGCTATAAGCGGGATACAGCGTGAAGCTAAAAAATTTAGGTAGATTAAAATAATGTTTATAACAATTGTATTTTTTAAAAAACCAACCGTAATCGTGTAAAGTCCACTCAGCATCACAAGGACGGCAAGTTTTACAATTAATAGACTTTTAAAACTCAAAACTTAAACAGTGCCTTGTAAATTATTATTTTGCTATTGGTCACCCGCAACTTTGTTATCGTGAACTTTAAGACGTAAAATAAAAATAATTTCCCATTTCTGTAGGAATTTCGAGTAATCTTTTCTTAGTGCTACCCTATACAAACATTATGTTACTTAATATTTCCCTTACAAACATAGGGAAAATACAGACAAATTTACAATAACTTCCTCTCCAAATTTCAACAGCCCTCTATCGCCTCGATCGCCCACTGCGATGAACTTCTTCATATATGCCCTCATTGGGGGACATTTATGGTTCTTACGGGGCCTTCCTCCAGTATCGTCGATACTGTGATATCAAGTGCCAACAGAGAGCTCCCGCTGCCTTTCTTCTACTCATTATTGCTAACCTAACCATTTATATATATGATATAAATGTCTAAAAGTTCGTTTAGAAAAAAAGAACGGCGTTTATCACCGCCACCTACTATGGAGTCTTTAAAATTAATGTTTTATAAATATTAATAACAAAATTCCGCTTCTTCAATAATTTCCGCATAGGTAAACAAAGTATATATGAAAAATAACATGAGGTACTTTCATACTTATGTAACGTGTTGCTTTAACGCACCTTGAGGAATTGTATTTTATATTACCAAGGATTTTAAGTGACTTCCTAGTTTTACTTAAATGTATGGCGCAATAGGTAATTATATGCTCAGGAAAATAAAAGATAATCGTCATAGGTCGGGGGTTCATATTTTTACCTTGACGATACTTAACGCTGCACTTTGTGTTATCAGACATGATAATTAATTTATTTTTACGCAATATCTCGAAAATTTTGACGCTATTTGGGAATGGAGTGTCTTAATATTTTTCATTCCTTCAGCCTACCCTGCTATATGGATAAAGCGTGAAGCTATGAAAAATGTTAACTTTGATACTTTTACAAGGGTCATCTGTGTTCGATGCTAGAATGGTATAAAATAAACTGTCAAAATAAAACGAGTATTTAATGTAATTATGTGTTCAAAATGTTAAACAAAACTTATACAAATTGTTATTTCGTTTTTATTTCCGCTTTCTGACCACGAGAAATTTTAGAAATGACTTTTATCCATTTTGTATCAACCTACGCGTGTATCTGACATAACTCACTAGTTAAGTAATCTGATAAAACAATATAGTGTAAAAACAAAAAAAAACACATTTTTGTATATATGAGCGAAGTTCGTATATATGAGCGAAAAATTGCGGTTTACTACTAGCCTCTGAAGAGTTCTTGACTCTATTATCAGACCAGCTCGATGTAAGGATAAGGCGTAAAGCTAAAAAAATACAATATTTAATTTGCCAAGTGAGTCAGTCGATCAAGAGCATTTAATTGCACACATTAACATTATTATCCTTTTTTTTAATAGAATAACTTATTTGCTACTAATCCTATGATACCTATCACTATTGAGGGAGAGATCTACAGCGTTTGAAAACACAGTATCAATGGTACTGGAAGAAGGTCACGTGAAAAGCATGAGGACCCCCCGGAGGGCGTGTGTGTAGATGTTGACGATAGTGGGTGGACGAAGCGAAAAAAGTAGGTATACAGAGACCGTAGTGTTCCGTATAGCTAAAAACAATAAAATATAGCATTGAAATCAAAACTTTGCCTTGATCGTCTTTAAATAAATATATTAAATTAAAAACATAGATTAATTACTTACATATATAATTTATCGGTTCTATATGAATGATCAAAGCTCACGGTGAATTGATTATGTTTTTTTTTTCATTATTTATCTATGTTTTTGTTTTATTAAAAAAATTGAAGGGCAACAACCAAAGTATTTTAAAATAATTTATTCTATTATATAAACGATTCTTTTTTTACATTTTTTATTTTCATAATACATCTTCCGTATATTGAGGAGTAAGCACTTATAATTTTAGCTTCATTCTGTATCCCGCATATAGCAGGGTGGGCACTGGGCTGAGGGAACCTAGTGTTATTTCACTCTGTGGCCAGCTCTCCGCCGAGTTTTCAAGACATTGTATTATGGGTACAACGCCGGTCTTTGTCTAATTTAAATCACAATTTAAATAAAGCCTATTACTATTATTTAAATTGGAATAATATATACCTATCATAAATATATATTTAATCGCAGTTAAATTATAACTGACAAGTGGTAATGCGGCTATAACACTTTAATAACACGAACGCCATCTTGTAATCAACAATGACATTACAAAATTACGTTTTATTTCATCATATACGTAATAGATGTCGCTTTACACAATGTGTTAATTTAATGATAGGTGGCGCTACTTTAGTAATACTAAAAAACTGTTAAATTTGTAAATAAGAAAATAATTTTAAAGAATATTTTGTTATTTTTTTACTTAATTTATTTTAACGCTACATGTATTATAAAAATATAACTCCAAGAATCTTATAATTAAAGTATCGTACTCTTGCTTCCGTTGAAGACAACAGTTTTCTGACATTCTTTTTGTTTTTGCCTTGGGATTTCTGTACCCGTTACTATTACATACCTACAATGTACATGAGATTTATGAAGATCATTTATACTTTTATAATTATCTAACAGTCAAGCTAGGAGAGTAAAGTGAAGAATCAAGTGACATTAAATCAAATAACACATTTTTTTTCTATTAATGCCGAAAGACTATTAATCAGCTTCACGCTGTATCCCACAGCAGAGTAGACAGAGGGAACATAGTGTTAACTCCGTTCTCCACTTTCCACCGAATTCTGGAGGCATTGCGTGTTGAGTGGCGGAACTCAACGTCGCGATTTTCCTCGATACCAGAGCGAAGAAAGGGTATAAATTTAAGTAAATATTTCATTTCCTCGAGTGGGGATCGAACCCACAACCATCGCGTTTACAGTCACACCTTTGTGCCGCTGCGCCACGGCGATAAAGAAAAATACCATTTAAATATGTAAATAATAATTTTCCTACCTTCTTGCGTGTTCAACATCAATAATAGATAGTAGCTCTAGTAATACTATAAAGAATAATCAGGTACTTTGTTTAAAAAAAAACAGACTTTTTTACGTCAAGTACTCCACGTGCTATAAAATGTGCACGGAACTATAAATTCTATTTAACTCTGAACTTGTGTGGTTCTAGTAACCTCCAAAGAGATCCTCTATTCAGGTCCTGGCTCAATCATCAGACCAGTTCAATAATACCATATTATTATATTTTCATCTAGCTACATGTAGGTAACTGCGAAAATTCCAGTATGCTACGATTATTACAAATGGGTCGAATTGAGTTTCTTAGATTTTACTATAATATAGTTACAAGCTGACTTAATAAAAGCATGTTAATACGAGGAAACCACATCACTCTTTGAAGTCACTATACAGGTATTTTTCTTATTATTATAAATGCTTGCACGGTTACTACTATGTTTAAAAATTACATGACAATCAAAAGACATTCCGTTCCGATTAAGACACTTCTGTTTTCCAATTTCCTCCGAATTCCAGAGACATTGCATGCTGATGAGTGTCGGAACGCCGCAGTTTGCCTCGTTATCAAAGGGAAAAATGGAAATTCAATACATATTTCATTTTCTCAAGTGGTAATCGAACTCAGAACCTGTCGCATTACTGCCGCACGCTTGTACCTCCTGTGCGACGACTGACCTCAAATAATAATAAGACAAAATAATTAAAACAAATGAAGAATAATAAAATAAATAGAATTAGTTTCTTAAACGAGACTAGATAGTGGAAAATTCCTATGAGCCTACTTATTAGGTAATATAAACTCAACTCAGTATTAAATCTTCATGTAGGTTAGCTTCTCGGGTTCAAGCGAAAGCTTACATCACTTGTTAGACGTTGTATATTACATAATTTCTTATGCACCTATGTATCTATATACCTAACTATTATATTTTATTTCTACTAAATTTAATGAATATATTTGTAATAAATGAGTAAATATACGAATAAGTATGAATTACGGAAGTATCTGACGCAATAGCGCTGAAGTGTTGCCATGTTTATTGTTTAATTATACACAACGGTTTTAGATTCAAATATATAAAAAGTTTTTATATATTTTTCGCATTTTATTGATTATAAAATAATCTTATAATAAGCTACTTCATTCTATTCATTAGGCCGTAGTGGCTCTGTGACACAAGTGTGTGATTGTAAATATTATGGTTGTAGGTTTAATTCTCATATGCTTAAAAGCATTATTTAATATTTTCATTTCGCCGCTTTAGTAACAAAGTACGGTGCTAAGTTCCGCTACTTGCACGCAATGTCTCGAAAATTTGATGGAAAGTGAGGAAAAGAGTATCTTATCATTAGGTCCACTCTACCCACTCTGCTATATGCTCCTTTAGAATTAGTGAGTAACAAATAGCTTAGTCGAATACATTTCACCTGCGAAGTTAATTTTAAGAGTAAAAAAGAAAAAAAAATCAATGGCTATTTTACGTTTAAATAATATGCGAATTAACAGTGTTTCTATGTTAAGATATTTACCGTTAACCGTAGATACAAAACTATTAACGGCTTATTCCGAGTTTGCCCGAGCGCATATTTATTTTTCATACAATATAAGTAGTAAATAATATCCTTTTATATTATATTATATTATACAAAAGTAAAATTCATAATATTCTAAATTAAGCATAGGTAATGTCATCGTTACAGATTCGATTTTGTCTCAAAGTAAACTATTACTAAACTATTGTAAAAAATGGATTCGTTTTATAGGGCTGATTATTTCAAGTTTATAATTCTCACGCTGTATTCCGCATATACAAAACTCTCCGTTCTTTAAGCTCCGCCCCATTTTCAAGATATTGCGTCTTCTTACTATTACAGAAATTTCGTACAGAAAATAAATCATTTTTCCGAGTGAAAATTGAAAACATAACCATTGCGTTTTTTATAAATTTCCTTCAAATATACAGACAGAGGAAACGAAAGGTTTTCCAAGCTCAATGTGATACTGAGAGTGAAGAATAAAAAAAATATAATCAGTGTACTCACCCAGTCGTCCAACTGAACATCTGTTTGACCCTCTCCGTCCGGAAATCCGTTGCTGCCATATTGTCTGAAACAACAAAAATATTACAATTTAAATACATTTAAATATAAAAGTAATTATTTAAGCTTTAATCGACACAAAGATTTCTAAATCAATATTGATAATATATAAAATTTTATTATTCATTTCAAAATAAATCGGAATATTTATATTCATTTTATGTATTAGAAATTATATATTTTTAGATATTTAACATTTACAAACAAAAATACGTCTGGAACGCTCGCCTCTGGGAAGCCGTCCAAGAGGCCCGACGTTGTTTCCCGGTACGCTCAAATTTTTATTAAATGTTTCTTAAAATATTTTTCTATATTCAGTGTGGAATGATACTTAAAAAGGTTAAAAAATACTGATAAGTAACTTTGGAAACTTTCATGATGTTATTTCATTTTACAGAGGATTATATAAGCTTCTTTTTTCTTTGGCTTCACGCTGTATACCACTCATAACAGGAGCGACAGAAGGAACTTGGTGTTCAGACACTCCGTTCCAATTAAAATACTTTTGGTTCCCACTTTCCGCCGATTTTGAAGCACTGCGTAATTAGTTGCTGAACTCAATACCATGCTTTGCCTCGTAACCACAGTGAAGAAATAATAATATTAAATATTTCACTTCGAGTGGGATTCGAACCGACAACCATCGTATCATATATGTTTATAACTTTCTTAATATAGTAAAATATTTTATTCAATAGAAAAAAAATAAATACAATTGAGCTTCTTCTCAAACCAAGAAGCCGCATAAGCAATGAATTACTGAAGTAAAAACTATAAGGTATTCATAAAAAGTATCCTTAAGTAACCTTTTCTCACGCGTCGTAGCGCTAGTGCGATTACAATACACCTATTTGCATTTACCTCACTAACCTGAGTTTTGCAGAAGAAACAATCAAGGTTACCCATATTATAATATATACAAGTATTTTAAATGAAACTATTTAATCGGATTAATCGAATTTAGTTTTAAAATTTTTTGGAACACTGCAGTAGTCGCGGGTAGTCTACGGATGGACTACTGTCTTCTATTTAAAATGTGCAATAATCGTAAAAATAAAAGAAATTTGTTTTTTTTTGCTTCACGCTATATCCCGCACATAGCAGGATAGGCAAAAGGTACCCAGGTCTGGTAACGAGGCACAGCGTGACGTTCACTAGGTTCCCTAGGTTGCGAAAGGGCTCTTCCAGCTCTTACAATTTCATAACATCTAATTGATATTGATAACGGGACCCTAAGCCCTTATGAAGCTATTTAGTGAACTTTACAGATAGACTAAGACCACTTAACAAAAACGTAATAAAAAAAACACAGGAACAAGAATGGCATGGACAATCAAAGTTTGTGGCAACTACAAAGGTTCCCTCCGCCTCCCCTGATATATGCGAAAAAAAAGTGAACCTAAATAATGGAAAAAACGTCAGAAAAATTACAACTATCATAACAGCAATGATATTTATATATAGGTACTAATATACAAAAAAATATTAACAATAAATTCTTTCTTCTTTTACTCACATTACAGGAAAATAAAATATTATATAGATAATTAAATTTTATGCCCATAAAGGTGACTTTAAACTTAATTACTGTCGTACGCATCAACCCTCATCACCTTTGACTCGGCGGTAATAAAAATATATGTAGGATTACCTAAGAAAAAACTATTAAGTTTTTTCTTTATTGTCATCTTCATGAGTTAGCATTAAACGTGTATAGTTAAATTTTCTTTTTTTTTACAGTGTCATGCTGTATTCAAAGGGAACCTGGAAACCTGGTGTTAAGACACTCATTAAGACACTTCCGTTCTCCACTTTCCGCTGAATTCTGAAAGAGTTGTGTGTTGAGTGGCGGAACTTAACGTCGCTGAAATCTTTATGAGAAGAGAATAAAAATTAATTTATTATTATTATTTACGACTTAAAATTATACGGTATTATATGACTATACACAATTGATTTTAGAGTTAAACCAAGTGCTGTTGGTGCAAATGAAATGTTCTGATGTTCGACAATATTTGTAAATAAACGAAAAAATATATATTTATGTGTAGAGCCCCTTGATCCCTACTATCCCCTATATTTGTGTTCATATTATGTTTAGCGCGGCGTTGAGTTCCGCTACACTAGAAAACAGATTATCTTGCCTAAGCCAATTTACTAAAAATACATACCGCTGGAAAAAAGTATATTTTTTAGGCTTTCTATTAGTTCTTCTTCTTTCTTTTATTTTTATTTAACATACAAAATATTATTTTTTATGTTTTTATTTTTATTTGTTATTGTGTACTGTATGTAATGGAATCTCGAAACCCATACAATCACTGATAATTGGATAAGCGTGTATTAAAATCGCAAAAAAAAAATCATCACACAAATGACCTTTCATTATAACTATCGATGCTTTATATCGCAACTGATGATTAAGTTTAATTGCTTGGAAAATTACTGACACACAATCAACATGTGTAAATCGTACAATGGGCTTGTTAGAGCTAAGTGTTTGCCCTACATTTCATTTATTCATATTAATAATGTTGTTAGTGTAATTGGAATCAGTTTTTCGTTTTATTCAAGGCTTTAAACTATGAATAATGATAAACGCAAGACTTCTATATTAAAAAGCCAAAGTTTGTTTGTTTGAACGCGTTAATATCAGAAAATATTCGTTGAACTTATTATAATTTTTGTGTTAGGTAGTTCACTTATCTTTTAAGTAAGGAAACCTAAGACGACATCAAGCTAATCGTTTTGGTGTACCTGCGGTCATACATAATTATAGTTAATTTAATTTGACCATGTGAGCGAAGCCACTGGTAAAAGTTAGTATTTCATAATTCAAACATTTTTCTAATAAGCATCAAATTCACAGAGGATTTTTTTTTAAATTTCATATTTTTGTTTTTCTTATAAGAAACAAATACAATTTCTCTTTAATTTTCTTTTTTTGATTAGCGGAATTCAACGCCACTTTCCAAAATATAAAAAAGAATAATGAATTCACCTGATTTAACCTGCACTCATCATGTTTTCAGTCTCACGTTATTCTATTGGGCCATGATAGCCAAAATCAAACGATGGATGGTCTTCATAGTTAATAGAATGATAATGTTAGATAATAAATAATATCTAATAGTGTACATGTTTGTGTATGGCAGCTTTAAGCGCGTTGAAATCTTTTGGGTGTTTTTGTCATTTCCTCCTTAGAACATATGTATATCATGCTAACGTTGGACAGGTGAGAGACGTTCAATTTAGATAACTGATACTTATATTATACAGATGAAGAGTAATTAATTGGTGATATCAGAAATTACTACTTGAAGTTGAAAAGTTACTTTTTCTCTCTCTCTCTCGCTTCGTACCACGTTTGTGGAAATGGACTCATGCACTATGGATTCATGAAATGCTAGGGTATTTTATTTCGTAATTTCATACGTTAAGCCGTCGTGGCGCAGGGATACAAAGGTGTGACCGTAATGCGACGATTATGGGTTCGATCTCCACACGAGGATGAATTTTCAATATTTTCACTTCTTTCCTCTGGCACCAAAGCAAAATCACGGCATTGGCTTCCGCCGCTCAGCACGCAATACTTCGAAAAATTCAGCGGGAAGTAGAGAACGAAGTATTTAAACACTAGGTTCCTTCCGCACACCCTGTTGCATACTGGATACAACGTGAAGCTGATTTTTTATTATTTTTTTCTTATATCTTCCACATATAGCAGGGTAGGCAACATTGCATGACGATTCAAACGTCAAGTTTGAAATATGACAATATAACTCTAAAATAATTTACATACTCAAATCCAAACATCTACAATCTACAAAAAACCCGCAATATTAAAGTAATTCTTTATATTTGAAAAAAACGACCTAGAAAATGTTTTTATAAGCTTTTGTATCCCACTATTGTATTCAAAATAACGTTTCTAAGCGAAAAATATATCTCTATAAGAACATTAGTTTATGTATATAATATTTCAGGTTAACAATAAATCTATAAAATTTGGCAGAAGGAGGAAAACGGAGTGTCTTAACGCTAAGGTTTCTCTGCTTACCCTGTAGTATGCGGGATACAGCGTGAAACTAAAGTAAAATAAAAATACCTCTACCTTATAACAGTCACAGTCACACCGTGACGAATATAGGGAAAGTGGAAATAGACTAGTTTTACTTTTTGATCCGGCTATTAATGATATCAACACGCATATCATATCATATAACGCCAAAAATAGTGCACGCATTATCACTTTGTTATCTTAATGCTGTATCCCGCACATAGCAGGGTAGGCAGATGGAACCTGGGAACCTAATATTATGACACTCCGTTTTCATTAAGATACTTCCGGCCCCCCCCCCAATTTCCGTCCGAATTTAGGGATGCTCATTTCCTCGCTCTGGCAATAAGACAAAGCACTGTGTTCAGATCCGCCTCTCGGAGTGTCTTAACACTAGGTTTCCTCCGCCTTCCCTGCTCTGTGCGGGATACAGCGTGAAGCTGATTTAATTGATATTTTTAATATTATTATTTTATATTTACCCATAAAAACAATGGTAAAGGCAACGTGATCAATTATACATACAAAAGTAATATTTGTTTTTGCTTAACGTGTCTGTCACAATACAGCCTTCGGTATACAATATTATGTTAAAGTCACATTATTATTTTAAGTAGTATGTAAATATTTTTAGTAATATGATTTTATTTATATAAGATCCTAAGCAGCGTTGGGGTCTATAGGTTATAGTTGAAGTTCGATTCGCGCTCGTGGCAACGAATTACCCTACTATATGAGGGATAGCGGACAAATAAAAAAACCGGCCAAGTGCGAGTCGGACTCGCGTACGAAGGGTTCAGCGGAAAGGAAAATCAGGGTTGTCGTATGAAAGCCCTCTTAAATATTTATTTAATCCGGTTTTTTAGTATTTGCTGTCATAGCACCAAAAGAAATTCATAATTAAAATATAAATATCTTCAAAAACTAGGATTATATTTAAATAAGGTTTTCATATGATGTACGTTTAAAAATGATAAAACAGAGTGATTTATCCCAAGGCTCTCTATAAACGGCACAAGGATAAAGCAGGCAAATAACAAAATTAACCTGTAATTTAAAAGTTAACTTATAACTTTTTTAACCTCGACTAGTTGATGATAAATCATCAATTTGACGAACTCGTATCGACCGCACCATATATGTATGTGCTTTAATAATTTAAAAAAACTGGTTAAATGTCACTGGAAATGCCAAAGGGGTAATTACAAAAGAAAATGTTTAAATGTAGAGGTAGGTAGGTATAGTAAATATAAGGAAATGGCAGACATTTTAAATTAAGGCATGTTTCAGTTATTTTTGCGTTGTGTAACTTTTGTGTCTTGGTGAGTGATGAATCACAGAGAGATTTTGAACTTAATTCTTCGTTAGGCTTTATTTGCGTCGGTTTTGAGATGTAGAAGAAGAAATCGAGCTAGCAGGATAAGCACCACAAAACGCCACGCTTTGTCTTTCCAGAATGGGGAATTGAAAATAATTTAAATATAAACATTCCCCCGACTGGAAATTGAACTCACAATCACCGCATTCACTCTCAGATGCTGTCCCACTATGCCACGACTCTATAATATATTCAGCTTCACGCTGTATTCCGCACACATATAAATAGGCAGAGGGAACCTAGTGTTAAAACACTTCGTTCTCCACTTTCTGCCGAATATTTCCAGGCATTGCGTGATGAGTGGCGGAATTCAACGCCGGTTGTGCCAAGATGCCAGAGCGAAGAAATTAAATTATTGTTAAATAATAATTCATTCCCTCGAATGGGGATCGAACCCACAATCGTCGCGGCCTGGGCCACAACGGCCTCAAATATATACTCTATATCTATAATATATACTGTCCATAATCTCAATAACACTGTATAGCGGAGTACACCGTTAACTGTATAACTTCCGCGATAATTTCTATTTATATCACGTTTCTTTAAGTCTTCATTATAGATATAGCATTAAAACTCTTACTGCATACTACTCTCTGGCAATGAAAAAGTATTTACGCATTTATCTAAATGCGTAAATACTTTTTCATTACATTACAACATATATCTATGTTTATATTCATTATTCTATTATTTATTATTAATAATAGATTTTAATTTCCTTTCAGCTTCAAGTTTATTTCGGAATTGAAGGGTTAGCAGAAATCACCAATGATCTCTATTTTCTGCCACAATATCTCTACATAGCGCTTTGAGTGAACTTTAAGACGTAAAATAGTAATAATATGTAGGTTTAAAAATAAACTAAAAAACACGTTTTTTCCAAGCGATACAAGTGCTATAGAATGTTGTCTGAGTTTTATAAATTATAGCTACTTTTTATTAATTTTTTCAGTTTCACGCTGTATGTTAAATGTAAATAGGCAGAAGAAAACCAGTTTTATTCACTGTGTTTCCTACTTCCCACCCAATTTTTGGGATATTGCGTACCGAATGACGGAACTCAGCGCCGCGGTTTATCTTGTATCTACCAGAATAAAAGTAATGAAAATAATTTATTCTCTCAAGAGGTAATCGAACTCTGAACCGTTGCGCGAAGATAAACACATAAAAAATGATAGTCATTTAAAAAAATAATTCTAAGCAAAAAACGTGATCGACACGTGCGAGCTGTGTGTGTAGTAACATTATACTCGTAGACAGATGTTGAAATACGCAGCAGTGACGAAGTTGACGAAGAAAGATTCTATATATATATATATATATTTTATCCCAGTTTACATGAACAATATAAATGTAAAAGCAAAAAAAGCTAATAATAAATTAATTTAGCAAAAAACTGATTTAGATCGCTTACGTCAAGTTAAAAGTATTTAACAATTTTATAGAAAAAATTCAACGGTCAGCTTTCAGAACGTGTATATTTAAAAAAAAAACAATCAGTATGCACTATAAATTAACATCTTAAACAGATAAGCAAAAAAATTAAAAAAAAACATCAATCTGTCAGAAAAGGATCCACGGTGAAAGGAGCGTGCGTTACATAACTAAACCAGTCTTTAACCGGACCCCAAGTGGGGCGCGCCCGGTGGTATATTTAACGAAAATTGAGAAATATTTCTAACTAACACTCGAGGTTGTGTGGTTTCTATAATGACGACATGTTGTTACGACGAAATGGTAGATTATAGTTGGAAATGGTAGATTTTTTACTCAATATATTAAAACTTTTTTTACACGGAAGTAGAGATAATCTAATAAAAAAATATCTTTCACTTCATTTTATTGGAGGTATTTCATAAAGATGACAAAATTTTAAAATATTTCTAACTAACACTGGGGATTGTATGGTTTCTATAATGACGACCTGCTGTTACGGTATTTAATTAATAGAGTATGGTAGGTTTTTATAGTATGAATTGGTAGTTTATTTAATATTTACTACTGAAGTTTTTTTTTTTAAGTCCGTTGCGTTTTGAGGTGACAGTACAGATAAAATAGTTGAAAAATAATTTTCAAATAATCTTATTTGAAGTATTTCATGTAAATTATAGAACGGAAGGGCTCTATCTAGACGAATATTTTTTTTACTGCTGTTCTTTCTTCTTAACTCTTCGTTACTGAGTCAATGACAGACTATGTCAAGCAACGAGCTAAGCCAAGGCACATCTGTGCGGATATATCAAGATATCAGAGCGAGGAAATTACAATATTAACATATACATATACGAAAACACATTTTTTCTGTTTATAATATTGTCCATAATAGATTAGGCATATCTTAGTATAGAATTTAAATTATCTGGCCAAAGGTTGTTAAACCGGATTCATTCCAATAAGGGTTCTAAGGCTATTGCTATCACTCGCAAGGACAGATTGTTTCTTAATTACACGTCATAACTGCGGAGTTAACCGTCTCTTGAAATATTAAACATGATTTTCTTAATGTGAATTTTTATATAGGTAAAAAAATGTATAAAAATAAAATACAATCAATGTATTTATTTTGAGAGTGAAGAGTTTCTCGACTAAATTTGTTTGTTTTTTTAGTTATTATTGAAAGTAATTATTGTACTCAGTAGAGATTATTCAATTAATTCTCTCATTTATTGTTATGATTATTTCTTATTATTTAACTAATCCTACAAAATATATTAACAGGAAATGGCATAGATTTAAATGTAATTTCCACATATTACCAAAGTTTAAAAGATATTGAAATGTGTAGTGGCCTAGTAATAATATTTTGCCTTAATTCTTCAGTATGCATATGTGAAGATAAATAAAAATATTTAAATTTAGAATTTTACATAACAAAAAAATTAAAATGTATTAGAAAAGAAATATTTACAAAAATACGTAATATAATATACTCGTATCTCTCCGTTATGCAATATGCATAACAGTGGCAGTGCACCGAACGTTAGAAAGTATATTAGAGTATATTCTATAATCAAACCTGTTCCAGTGTACGTTCCCGCCATTCAACATAACACCTTATGTTGAACAGGTGTACCAACATAATAATTATTTTGACAACATCTTTATTTTATATCTGTGGTCGAACATCCCTATGGTTGGTAGAGCATTGTCAATTCTGAGATTATTATATAAAATCCGTTAGATAGAAGTACCTATACAAGGTATAAAATGTATTATTTGAATTTGTAATACTGTCTGTTATTTTATCATAGGTAATTGTCAAGCTGTTTGTATTATTTGAGTCCTTGGATTGATCAAATTTCTCACAGTGGAAATCAAAATTTATAAAAGACAATGAAACAAATATCATACCCTCGTACAGATATCGTTCTTCATTTCCGAAGATATAGCCCTCTCTCAAATCTGATATCGATCTTGCGATGCCGTTTTCATAATTTATAAATGAAAACAGCATCTCAGGATCGATCTCAGAGTTGAGAGGGGTTTATAAATACGCTCGTATGCCCATAGGCGAGCAGTGCAGTGAGGCGTTAAGTTTCGCCATTCAACATGCATCTCGAATTCAAGTGAGACGTAGAGAACGGAATGCCTGAAAACTGGATGAATAAAGATGTAAACTATACGCTCATCCAAAATCCAGTTTAAATAAGAAATAAGTTTCAAGTCACATCGTAAATTAAAATGACCATGTTGAGATTGGACATGAAAAATTTACTTTTACAAATAGGTACACAACACAATACCGTGCTAATTTCAACACGTCTATATATATGTATCTCAATATATGTACATATATATACATACATCAGGTATAAATAAGTATACATACAATAAGACCTTTGATTTTCGATTTTTACATATTTTAAACAAAACTCTTCAACTGAATTATTTATGAATATCTGGCTTCAGGCTGTTCCTAGCTGTATATATGTGTCAGAGAGCCTAGTTCCGACGAATACTTATACTTATTGGAATACGAATATTTTAGTATTATAAATTTTTGGAAACCCGGTGTTTAGTAAAGTCCGTGGTCACGGATAGACCACCCAAACCACAAGTTATATTTAAAATATACTAACATCGTAGCTAGTAATATAATACTCAAACAGCCTACATTCAAAAACAGAATTGATGTCATGCTCAATAAGACTCTACCATAGAGCAATGGACAAATGTTTATTTTGCTTCACGCTGTATCCTACATACTAACATAACAAAGTATAACAGAGGAAGCAGAGGAAACGTAGTGCTAAGATACTCCACTAATCAAAGAAATCTCGCAAAAAATGGGCGAGAATATTTTTTTTTTTAAACTTTAAACAGGATTAGAACTGGTGACCTTCGCGCTGTTTAGCATTACGTGGTATGCGCACCAAATGTTTATTGGTTCTTATGTTTACCAACTATTACGGCGCACGCGACAGGCACCAGCGCTATAGTTAACGAGAGTGTAACAATGATTGATGACTTTTAAGTTATCAGTAATCTTATTGTAATATCATCATCACTCAGGCCGTCGTGGCGTTGCGGCACAGCGTTTGATGAGAGGATTCGGGTTCAGTTCGGTTTTCTTTAGTGTGGATTAATATTTTAAAAAATATATAAAAGTCTTATACGTATTGTTAGAATTCGGAAGCGGTAACGTTTTTTTTTTTTAAAAAAAAACAAGATTCTTTATATATATCATCCACATATTTCTAAATTATTCGGTAAAAGATTCTGCGTAATTGCAATAAGTGATATATATCATCCAATAACAATACTTTACACGAGTTTCATTCCAATAAGGGCCGTTGCCTACAAGCAACTTCCTAGAAACCTAAATATATCAAGAATTCTTTAATATTTCAATGTGCTCTTCGTGCAGGTAAAGGATCAAATTAGAAATTATAAAAAAACTGATCAAGTGCGAGCTGGACTCACCACAACCGAGCGTTCCGTACCAATATCGGCATTGTAGGTAAATGGGAAACTTAAAATGTTGACAAAATTAAATTTACGAGCGTATAAGAGTACTATATCACTGAAAGATAGTGCAGTAAAAACGATGCATAAACTCTTGTACCTTTCGATTGCGTTGACTAATAAGCTTGATATTTTGTATTCCAAGAAAACGTAGAAATCAATGGTCTTGACAAGCGTAAAAATGAACATATGATAAGGCTTGAGTTAAAATACTGCTTTGCTTAAATAATTTTAAAATTGAAGATAATCTACTAGTAATAATATAAAGTAAGCAATAAACTGAGATATTAATTGTTTACATCCTGTAACTGTGACCTAGTAGTCAGTTCTAGTAATAACAAGTAATATGACTCAGGAATAGTTCAACGGAATGTTAATACAATTTAAATCGTCTTACTTAGAGTTTACATTAAAAGAGGTTTTACCATAAAAGTAGGTGGTTTTACCATAAGTACCGAGTGGCATGAGAATAAATTATTTTCCCATCTTTAAACCCTGGTAACAAAAGATAACGTGGCGTTAAATTCCGCCACTCACCACGCAATGTCTAGAAAATTTGGCGCAACAGACTGGGAAACTGCCTGTCTTGATATTAGGTTACCTCTGCCTTCCTTGCTACAACTTGAAGTCAAAAATTTAGAAAACAAAAATAATAATAATCCAAACACTTTTCTTATATTAACTACAAGACATATGTTATTTAAATATGTTTGCGTCCTGAATACATAATACGTATATTAAGATAATGGATTTAAAGTGTTTATATTAGCACAAGCTTTAACTAGCGTTTTCATGCTCAGCCTACATGGTCAATTGATGGCGAAATATAAGTAAATAAATAAGTTTCGTTAATAAGTTTAAATAAGTTAAGTATCATATCATAAACAACGGAATATAATATTAAGTATAATATGCATTTTTCCTTAAAAGTAGCGACTATACTGAAAACCATCTAGTACAATATAAAAAGTTAATTTCACCGAATCACACACTTTTGATGAACAAAATTCTATATTTTTCCTAAGTATTTCTAATCCTTTAAGATGCTTAGAATTAAATTCACAAAAAAGTTAGCAGATACACACAAAGTTAGCACGTACACCGACAAGTGCTTAGTAATCAATGTAAGCAATGACATATTTTAAGAACCAAAATACGAATCACTTTCTCTTTTAACAGTATGCCAAACTTTGCGACAATATGAAGCTAGTGAAAAAAAGAAAATAATTACATAAATATATTTTTTTTAAATAATTTTTAAGCCATCATGGACCAGTAAAACAGCATATGAATGTACGAGTACATGAGGTGGTTGCGGGTTCGATCCTGACGTGGAGGAATAATTATACTACAATGATTTTTCTTTCGGCACTCTAGGTAGAGTGTTCGTTTCTGCTTTTTAAAACGTAGCGTCTATAATTCGGGCGGAAAGAGGAGAGCAAAGTGTCTTGACTAAATCTTTTCGACTAGAAATTTGTACTACTTCGTATTTAAGAGTATATGTCCATGTATTTCCTGCGTGTTGGAGGCCTAACAGAAGGAAACTAGTGCTTGACTATTCTGCTCTACAGTTTTAGTAGATACTCCTGCTTTATTTGGATATCTTATATATTTCAATTATTCGACAAAGTAAAATCTTATTGACATTGTCGACGATAGAGGCCGTCGTGGTGCAGTGACAAAAGCGTGTTGTAAACAAGACCGTTGTGTGTTCGATTGCCAGTTGGGTTAATGAAATAGTAATTATTATTTTCATTCCCTCGCTCTGGTATCAAGGCAAAGCTTGGCATTGAGTTCTACCACTCTATATGTAATAGCTCGAGAAAGTACGAACGAAAATGACTTAATGGGAACGGAGAATCTAAACACTAGGTTTTATGGTTTCCTTTGTCTATATTGCTACAAGCAGGATACAGTGTGTAGCTAAAAAAAAAACAAAAAGAAATACGCTATAGTGACAATGTAAAGTGTATAATATAGAGAAAGTGTCTAACTAATAACCCTTCGTATGTAACGTAAAGAAGTTACGATATATTCCGTATGTGTATAAGTTCACAACATTCTTCATTCTTTTGGTCACTTGATGTCATAACTACGTCATTATGACGTATTCTTTCACAAACTATAATGATTAAAGAACTACCTTCTTTCACATACTAACACTGTATGTGTGATTAATTAACCTAGTGCCTTCCTTTACTGGATACAGCGTTCAGACGAAATCCATTTTTTTGTGTTTTCTGTATATTCAATAAAACCTATATTTCTATGTTCTATCTATATCTCTATGGAAGAAAAATATTTAAAAAGTATAAAAACTTTGCGCGGATAGCCATCTTTTTTTTTTATATATATAAGGCTTATAAGGTTTGTTTTTAATTTTTGTATGTTTCTATATATTTTATTTTCCTTTATTAGTGTATTAGTGTGTGAATAACACTTTAAAAATGATAAAATAATTCATAAATAGCGTTCTCACTTACCAAATAGTCGTATTTAGAAATAATATTTGGTACCAGAAATAAGCAGAAATGTCCCTGCAGAGAGACTAAACACTTAAATAAATATAACAATTATAATTACGAATAATAATTTAATAATATAGCTCAATAAAAATGGTATGGCAATTGGGTAGAGCGCTTGGAGGGTTTCTAAGAGGTGCGGATTCGAGTACCGCTACTTTCAAATTCTTATATAAGTATCTGAAAATTAAAACACGTACTATAAATAATGAATGTACAGTATATTAATGATAAATACAAATTAGAATATTTCTGACAGGTGACAACTATCATTAGTTAAAATTTTGAGCGTAACTTGTTAATTATAGTCCATTAAGTTGAAGTGGAGTGATTAAGTTTGATTTTGTTGTGACTTATGCGTTATGAATGTTTATGAGATACTCTATGCGTAGTTGTCTAAGTTAAAATGTAAAAAAAAACAAAATTTTTGTCTGACTAGACTATGTGTTATAATTTTCGCTCAGTAAAACACATACACACATTATACATATTTTTTTCAATCATTAAACCATTATTAACAGATACACTATTGATTATTGAATTTCTTTTTATTAAAAATATAAACAATTCACGCACATTTTCTAGGAATGTACGGTCATAAACGCCGTTACATTTCCAATGATTATATGAATACTTGCTTTTTACTGCGGCTTCGCACTCGTGGTCATATATTCTAAGACCCCGAGGTAACTCTGGCCGTAGGTACAATTAGTAATAAGTAATTAATGTGTTATACAGGATAATTGGACTGTCCAAAACTAAAATATTTTTTAATTTAGACCTCAACTTAGCGTGTACTTTAGACCTAATATTAGCGTGTTCAACTGAAAACAAAACAAAATCTTCTGTCAGCTAAAATATTTTAAAATAAAACTATTTAACTGGATTAATCGCGTATATTTACTACTGAGGGCCGGGGCCACCGTAGTTTCGCCCGCCTGTACAACACAATTATTTCTTTTCTCATCCCAATTACTTCGTGATCTAATAAGATCATCATTTTAAAGACAATATTCATACATTGATAGCTAAAGTCTTAGCCAATTCCTTGAGAAGTGTAAGGAAATACTAAGACAAGATTTCTTTAAATTCTTACGGTAGTGGATAAAAATGGGTTCTTGCGTTTTATAGTCTACGAAAACTAAACACTTAAGCGGAATTGCGGGCGGCCACTAGCGTATTATATGAGTATTATGATATTGAACAGATTTCGATTAAACTTCCTACTTTCTTTTTCCACGTTACTTTCAATGTAATTTATGACTTGTGTTCACGAAAGATCTTAACAGTGTAGTGATTTTTATGTAATATCCATATATGGTCATATAATGAAAACGATATTATCATTTTGTTCCGGACAATAAAAGTGTGTGATGATTCTACAACGAAAGTATCTTAATAAGGACGAATTATCTTAACGCTAGGTTCCCGGGTTCCTGCCTAGCCTGCTTTGTGCGGGATACAGCGTGAAGCTAGAAAAACTATACCCAATATTGTAAAGCTGAAGAATTTGCTGAGTAGAATACGCTCATCTCAGTAACTACTCAATTATTTTCGTATTGGATAGTCCATTTATCGAAGGAGACTGTATATAAGTTATATTATTACGTCACATTATACACGTTAGATCGTGTGTCGAAGCTAAGTTAAATGATAGAATATATTTCCTGTCTATAGAGAAGGGAATGTTTTATCACTACTAAGGTAGTGACGGAAAATCGTGTCTGTCTATTCTGGAAATGTATAAATATATAAAAATATGGAAAACAAGTCTTTTGTCAAATTAAAATCAGATTAAATATTTTACGAGAATATTGCTTGTTACATAATCAATATTTTTCTTTATATGTAGGTATCCTTATTCTTTTTCATAATTAATATTATAACTGTACTAGAGGACTTTGCTCACTCTTCGCTTCGTCGGTAATTTCCGATCGCTTCGTCCCTATCACAACAAAAAAGCTTTACACAACTATGTAAATTTATCTTCTATAAAAACACTTACGACTTAAAATCACTTACACAAAACAAGGTTTATTTCAATATAATATTCTTTTTTATCAGCATCTCTCATATAGCAGGGTACCCAAAGGGAACCTAATGTTAAGACACTTGGTTCCCCGGTTTCCGCCGAATTTTTGAGGCATTGCGTATTGAGTGCGGAACTGTACACCGCGTTTTGCCTTGTTAGAGCAAGGAAGTGATTAATAAATAATTATTAATGTCTTCAAGTGGGAATAGAACCAAAACAAAATAAAACAACAACAAAACTTTTTTGTATTATAATAAAGTATATTATGGTTTATTTAGACAATTAGACGACTTATATTGATCGACGTTAAATTACGGGAGATCTAAGTATAACGTGAAAGTTACGTAATATAAATATAATATTAGATTTATATTAAGTTAATTTAATAGAAATATAATTATGTATGTACAGCTTCACTATTTACGACGATAGCAAATTATTATGTAATAAATAAAAAACCACACAAGGTTTTATGCTTATTACTGTAATAAAAATATCTATTAAATACTCATGTATAATATATTTTAAAGAAAAAAAAACTCGAATGTTTAATATATTTTAAATAAATAATGGTGTATTCAAGTAAAATAAGGATGTGATAAACGTTTTAACGTCGTGCGTCGTAACGATTCAGTCGAGTATTTTATAAAGCCGTACAGTACACACGACGAGTACTGGCCGCCCTGAAGTTAGGTTTTCTGAACTTTTGCCCATTAATTATTCTAACTCGGTAAGAAAATTATCAAGACTAAGAAAATCCTCTAAAATCTAATCTGCGCAACCATCCACAGCTAACTTCAGGGCGACCACGACTCGTCGGCCGTACTGTATATAGTCTTGCGTTCGCTCATTCATGCCTGGGCCACTTTCTCCTACCAACCTTGATTTCTTACAGCGCGATACTTACTAAAAGACAGGTAGGTAGGTATTTTCGTCACAACGCAACAACGCTACAAAACTTTTACTTTTCCAAACAAAACTACAGCAAACATAAAAACTTTCGACGGAACATCAAGGAATATATGCAATTTTATATATACACATATATATAATATATTGAAACAGTTATATCATTTACTGTTTTTCTAATAAATACGGAAACTTGCGCAATAAAAAGTGCTTAACTTAAACTTCCGCATAGATAGAACATTTCAAATTTCATTTAACTTCTCTATTCTTTCTACTCTATAAAAATACTTACCAATATTTAAAATCCGTTTTACTAACGTCACCAAATAAAATGAAAACACAAAATATATATGTCACTGTCACTTGAAAATGGCGCGAAGTTTTACCACAACACGAAATTTAAAAAAAATAAAAATAAAACAGGCAAACGCTGGGCCACGTTCGTACCGGAGCGTGGCTGCGTCGATTGTGACTTGTGAGTGTTTGTCTCTATATCATGGTTATGGCGTCAGTATATGCCAGTTAATTTCTTGTTAACTGGTAAAGAAGGAAGCCTCTCTTTTTTTATCTTATTTTATTTTATTTATGCGTTTAATCATTATTTTATTATATACAATTAAGTATAATATATACAATTAATAAAGTTGCTCATTGTAAATTTTATGATATAATTCCTGATATGTCGAAAACATAATAAATAAATAAATGCTGATTAATAATTATATACAAGATTTACAAAAAATGTAGAACTAAATATTAAAGTAAGCGGATTAATATATCTAAGCCAATAAAAAAACAGGTTATTTTTTTTTTTCTGGCTCTATATGAATTTATCGGGCAAAGGAATCATAACAATCGTGAGTGCATCCTACACTTAATTCATTATGTATATAGAAGCTAATTTAAAAATAAAATATTCATAATTAAATAATAAAATATTTTAAATAATTATTTTTAAAAAAATCTTGTAGATTTTTTTCCTATGTACTTTACAAATATAACTTAATAAAGAAAAAAATATCAACATTGAATCTGTCTAGCTAGTGCTAGAGCCTTTACGAATCTCTAAAATAGTACACTTGGCAAAGTTTAACTGTAAAAAATCAAATCAATGCAAATCTATATATCTATACTTGTTTAATGCAAATTAGATACTAAGCGATGTCTCTGCGTGCAGCCGTAAGCATTACGATACGAGTAGTAGATTCCACTTACGTAGTTGCGAAAAACAAGCAATTGCATCGACGCCGATGTGTTTGTTAATGTGGCTATTAGCCTATTACGTTATTTAGCAACTTAGCGGAAATCCACTTTAAACCTGTCGAATTATTAATTATATTTAGTTTAATTTTTTTATTATTTTAACGGCAACGTTGCATAATGCTGAGTTTTTGAGTCTACAGGTGCAACGCGATCGACAGATCAACGGTTGCCTATGTGTAGAGGACCAGTACCTATACATTTCACTCCCATGTATGTTCGCCGATTTTCAGTGGTTCGCCAGATATTTGATATTTTGTGTTTTTTTTTTTGAATTCTTAAAGAAAATTCTCAAATACAGTCCAACTGTTGAGTATGCGCTCGTTGTTTTTTTCTCGGCAAACCGATTTATGGTGATTATTTTATACTAATACTGGTAGTTTTTAAAATTATTTCTGGTCGGTCTTTATGCTCATCAAGCGTTCCATACTAATTTCCGGATTGTAGATCAATGAGAAGTAGAGATTATTAAAGTAAACAACTGAAGTTTGCCGGTGTATGCACCCATTTTATAAGAAACAAGTCCTTTTATATATATAGATTAATTATCTGTAATGTAAAAGGAAGGGCCCTTTTCTCATTCTGGTAGATAGGATTTACCTAGAAAAATAGGCATTTCTTTTTATATTTATATATTTCTTTTTATATTTTTAATAAGATTTTTTTGTGCTCCAAGCGACGTAGACCTCGATATTTGATATAACTTCAGCTTCATACCCTCAAGCGATCTCGAAGTAGTCTTGACGAACAAGAAGGTGATCCTGTAAGGGTTCCTTTTTTACCTTGCGAAGTACGGAATCTAAAAAAAAGTGAATAAATAATTTACAGACTCTCAGATAAAACTTCTATACCTGATAAAACTATGAAGCAAAATTCAGATTTTGTAAATAAACCAAAATAAAACTGGTAAATAAAATTATTAAAATTAATACGAACATCAAGGATAATTATTTGTGATAAAAAATTATGCTTAGTTTATGCCTAATTATAATTCCATACGTAACTATTATATACCAACTTGTTTTTATTAAATGAATGTGTACAATGGACATTATATTTGAATAGTTAGGCAAGTTGATGTTTTAAATTAAATTCAAATGAGATTGGATGTTCTGTTCCATTCCCTCTTTACCTTTTCTTATTAGAATTTTTTCTTATTAATATAGATTTTATGTGAATCTTATTAGAATTTCTCTTACTTACTCTCGATAGCTTAATATTTTTTATGTACTAAATGTATATAACAGCCATTATAATGACAACGTTTGGATTCCGTCTCAACATGCCGTATGTGTAAGTTAAGGCGAGAAGTAGAGAACGGACTCTCCTAATTGTTAGCATAGGATTTCTCTGCCTACAACATTATCCGGGGGAAACTTGAAGATGAAACAAATTGTAAAAATATACAGAGTGTTTTTATCTTCACATTTTTAAATTGCTATTGTTATTTTAAATTTTTAATTGCTCGTATACTTATAGGTATTTCCCTATTAGTATACGAGCGATTATTTGTTTCTATCGCTTTGATATAGAGCAAGCTTCGTGAACACTATATTATGGGCATACCGCATGTCCCATAATTACACAAGATTTTCTTATGTAAAAGACTCTATAACATTTTAATTCTATACAATAGAGTGCTTAGTACTTAACACTAAGAAGCTTAAGTACATAAATTTTAGTAATTATAAAATTAAATACATAAATTTATGCAGCTTGAGTGGAAAATTTACATCATACATATTAATAACTCGTAAACAAAGTTTTTTTTTCTTTCAAAACGTAAAAAACAAGATTTGCTTATTAAGAAGATAGAGTTACACAATATCTGAATTGTGCAGATGTATACTTAATGGTAATTTTTCCCCCCCCCGCGCGCGCGTCCGAGAATGTAGACGTGTGTTAAGTTAGCTCCGCAAAATTTTTTGCTTTAAAAATGTAAAAGTGTAAATTTCGTTGTGATTTTTTAAATACACTAACTATATAATATAGTGATAAGTAATCCGTGCCTAAAACTTGTATAAATATTGTATGTGAAGTGTGTGTTAATAAATACAATAAACTTAAACAGCAGCCTATCGTGTCAACATTAGTTGCTTATATCGACGAGGCGTGCGATCAAATCTACGTTGAAAAACTTTTTAGTTGTACTTTTTTTTTTCTTTGTTCTTTTTTTTTTTTGGTACATCCTCCTATTAAAATGCCACTGAAAAGAACACCCCCTAAGTCATTGTTACCGTCACCACAACAGACTTGTGTCTCGGAACCAAGTCTTGTTAAACAAGGCAACGTCGATACTGGACCATCGACCCCAAATGTGACATTCCGACAAAAACGGAGGCGTACGCCCTCCGATGAAGTTGGTGAAAAGCTAGCCGCGTTTATGGTGGAATTTAAAGATCTACTCGATGCGCTTAAAAAAGAACAAAATTTGAAATTTGAAAGATTGTCTGCAGCTGTGGAAGAAATTAAAAGACAAAATGTTGAAATACAAACATCTGTTGAGTTTCTGTCGCAGAAATATGATTCCATTATTACTCAGATTGATAAATTAGAGAAGGACAAACAACAAAATCTTCTTCAAATACAGTCTTTAGAAATCAAAATGGAAAACTATGAACGCTTGTCAAGGTCAACATGCATCGAAATAAAAAATGTACCATCAGCACCTTCTGAGACAAAGGACAAACTATTAAATACAGTTATCTCTATAGGGAACAGCTTAAACGTTTCTATCAAATCACACGAAGTCAAAGATGTATTTCGCATTAATTCACGTGACTCATCGAACCGCACAGTCCTGGTGGATTTTACAGGGGTGATGATCAAAGAAAAAATTATTCAAATGTACAGAAAGGGTAATAGAGAAAATATTAGACTAACTACGGATAAATTAAAGCTACCAGGACCGCCAAAACCATTATTTATATCTGAGAGTCTGACACCCAAAATGAAAAGACTTTTTTTCCTTGCCCGTGACTTCGCTAAACTAAACAAATACTCACACTGCTGGATTTCTAACGGCAAGGTGCTATTACGGAAGAAGGAAGGAGATAAACTTATAGTTGTTAGAAGTGAACGTGATTTATCTGATATACCAGTAAAAAAATGACTAGTCAATTCAAATGTGTACACTTATTTTTATATTAATATGTCAAATTTAGTTTTATATTCTTGTATTTTAATTCAATTTAAATATT